>PVKS010011379.1:0-56887 GCA_004027875.1 Aplodontia rufa | reverse complement strand
CAGAGCTGCCTGGGTGGCTGAGTAGACTGAGCCTTTCCCTCTGCTGCTTTGTCAGAGTCCCCAAGTGGCCTTCCTTGGGCTGAGCTCCCTGCTAAGATGGAGGGAAGGGGAGCTGCAGCCAGCAGGGCCATGCTGAGACCACCCATGCCTTCTGTCCAGCCTTTCGCCAGCCATCCCTCCTCCTCTTCATTATAGTGGCTAATAGGTGACATTTTGCTGATGTGAGGAGAAACCAGTAAAACTGCTCAGGGTTAAAATTCGTAATTTAAGGCACTTAAGAAAGGCAAACCTAAGAAGCTAGGCACACCTGTTCTTGGTTTCCCATCTCTCTTAGGGCCAGGGTTCTGTTCACCTTGCAGTTACAGGCTTTCTATGGGATTATGTGATTCGTTTATTTTTTTAATTTAACTTTATAAAATATGATTTACATAAAATGTGCCGTGTACAGATCACTGAAGGCTAGAGTGTTGGCTCAGCCATAAAGCACTTGACTGGCATGCACAAGTACCTGGGTTCCAACCCCAGCACCACATACACAACTAAGTGGAAGAAAAACAAAAGCCAGATGAAAAATAAAAACTGGTTCTTTCTCTCTCACTTTCTCACTGTCTCTCCCTTTAAAAAAAAAAAAAAAGAAAGTGCAGATCACCAAGTTTTGAGTTTACTCACATTATGACCACCACCAAGCCCAGAGCCTTCCCGCAGCTCTGCTCGGCAGCCCCCTCCTGCCCAGGCCCTCTGCAGCCAGCTAAGGGACAGTGGTGCCTACTCGTGGACGCTGTCACAGGTGTGCTGTTTGGCCAGGCTTCTTTGCTGGTACATGTCTCTGGGGTCTGCCTGAGTCCTTGGGTGTGGAGGTGGTCTTGTTCCCTCCCCGCCCCCTCAGGGCTAAGGACCGAACTCAGGGCCTTGGGCTTGCTAGGCAAGCGCTCTGCCACTGAGCTAAATCCCCAACCCTGTCTTGTTCCCTTTTTACAGCCGAGTAGTATTCTGTTGCAGCCTGTGCCACTGCCAGCCAGTTTATCTGCTGCCGTCCAAAGGGAGCGTTCTCATGTTTTGGTTTTATGGATAAGTTGCTATGGCTTCACGTTTGTATCCGTGTGTGTTTTCGTTTCTCTTGGGCTTTTACCCAGACTTGGCGCCAGGCTGGTTTTCATTCCCACCAGCAGTGTGAGCACCACTTTCTCCACATCTTCACCAGCACTTGGCATTTATCCACCTTTTGAATTTTAGCCATTTGAGTGGATGTGCACTTGTATCTCGTGTTCGTTTTGTGTTTTAAGATTTAATTGCATGTGGTTTTCCATTTAAAATATGTGATTTGCTGGTTTTAAACACATAGAGTTGTGTGGCCATCACCGCAATTTTAAAACATTTTCATTGCCTGGAAACAAAACCATGTGCCCTCTGGCCATCACTCCGCACCCCCAGTCCAAGGCATCTGCCGATCTTCTGGATTTTCCTGTTCTGCCCGTTTCACAGAGATGGGATCGTGTGATTTGGTGGCTTCGTAGCAAGGTCTGTGCTGTCGTGTTGGCAGAGCCCAGCTGTCCTGATGCAGTAATGCCTGAGTGTGCTCGGGTGCGGTGAGCAGAGGAGCCACACTTCACAGGCTTCGTGGTGGAGACAGCGTCCCTTCCCAGACCCCTTCCAGCCCCGCTCCCGTGCCCAGAGCAGCCCCTCGAGGGATGCCACTGCTTGCACAACCCTCGGCTTTTACCCTGTGGACTGTGGCCACGCTGCCGTCTTGATTTCGGCCTGGACCTTGTCTCACCGGTTCCTGATGGGGAGGGAAGAGGTGAGTCTTTAGCTGGCTCCTTCCAGGCCACCCTGCAGCCGTGCACACTCTTTTCAGGGTATGTGAGACCTTTCCATGACATCAGTCTACGCGATTAGGACTGACCCTGTGACAGCTGGGTCTCAGAGCCCACTGGGAACACGTTTCCTCTCTTGCAGAACTTTCTCTTTTCCCGGAGCTTGGCCTGGATCCTGAGGTCCAGAGCTGCTGGTCTAAGTCCGAGCCTGTGCCTGGCCACCCTCGGGCATCACTGTGGACTGCCGAGGTCCAGCCGGCCCTCTGCTCTCAGATCCTGCGTTGTCCTCCCACTGCCACACCTGACTTTTCCTTCTCTTGCTTTCCAGTTCCCCAGACAGCTCCTATCTACCCTTGATTTTTGTTCATTTATGTCTTTCGTTTTCTTTTGCTGCCATTTTGTTGGGACTTTGGAGGGCAAGAGAAAACCATGTTTATTTGACCAGATTTAGCCATGGTCAAGAGCTTAGTACCTAAATATTGCTCACTCCAGCCTCCCACCCCCGTCGCCTCTGCCGAACCTGGCTGCCTCCGTGCTCAGTTGTGATGTGCCCCCTGGTCTTGCCGGGCGACTGCCTGTGGCCCTGTCCAGCGCAGCTGGCACTGCAGCCTTCAGGTTCCGATTCCTTGGCTCATCTCCTGACTGTTCGTCCACCCAGTCTTTCTGTCGGCGCAGTTTTCAACAGTGCCACGGACTCCCACCAGGTGCTTCTTCCAGAGCTGTGCTTCTAGGTGCGGATCCCTGTCCTCCCGAGTGTGGTGTCCAGGGTGCACTTTGACCCCTGCTCTGCCTTAGTGTGATTCTCTTGTCGCTTTTGTTTTTTCTTTTACATTTTTGCAGATTTCTCCCACGCTCTCACGTCCACTCTGTGTGCAGATTGTTGGGTTAGCACGCATGTATTTGTGCGGGCAGTGAAGAGGGGAGATGACCGCTATATTGTTGAACAGTAGTTTTGCTGCTGCAGCCCTGGAGAGAGTAGGAACGCCAGGCTCTCCTGGCTGCCCTTGTGAGGTCCTCTGTTGTCCTTTACCATTCTGCACAAGCTGTCTGCATCACACACACACTGGACTCTGAAACTTCCCCTGTACTCTTCGTGTGCTGTAGAGTGGGTTCTGTACCCATGGGAATGTATTCTGCAGTGTGCCTTTATCAGCACGTTTTTTTCAAACATCTGTTTACGTGTTCGATGTTGAGTAGTGAGAGCCTACGAAAGGCAGCTGGAGATGTGGTTGGGGCCGCGTTCTAAGACTTGAACAGCTGGGTGAGATTGTTCTGCAGACACAGTGTGACGGAAGTCTTCAGCTGGGGCTGGAGAGAGACGACCCGAATGCTCTAAGGATGCACTTTATCGACACATGAAGGAGTCACAGGAGGGGAACCCGTAGGCAGGAGAAGGCTGGAAAGTGCTTGCGCTGTTCAGATTTGAACAACCACACCGAGGAGGAGGGAATGGTTGAGGGGTCTCAAGGCCTCAGCGACAGGCAGGGTGGAGGGCACAGCTCTGAGGGGGAGGCATTGCACGCCTGGTGGTCTGGGGCAGCTTGACAGAAACACAGAAAAACCCAACTTTGGAGGAAAAAGCTATTTTTTTTTTAACCTTATACACTTAACAGCGTCTGCTTTTACCTTTCTGAGTGTCATGTACTGGTAATTTTGAAGTGCATTATTATTATAAGTCTAAAATTGTAAAGAAGATTTTGGAAAGTTTAATGTATGTTGATTTTTGTATTTGGTGTCTGTTAAAACGGCCCATCCTGAATCTCCTCAGTAGCTGATAGGCATCCAGATTTAATGCTCCAGATGTGACAGGTGACAGCCCTGTAATTCTTCATCTTCACCACACAGATGCAGAACAGCTGGAGCACACGTTGAGGAGTCGCTGTTCCCCGCTGCCAATACTAATGAGCACTTGCCACGCCTAAGTAGGAAAAAAGTGAGTGTGCGGGCCGCTGGGGAGGAGGGGCAGGCGTTTGGCCTCTTCTAGAAGCATTTTCGGGAGTTGTCCTCAGTGTGCTCTCCACGTTATCCTCTTCACGCAGCGTTTTTACCAAATGATGGGTTGTTTTATCCCACGAATGCTTTGGTAGTTTATGAAAAAAGGAAGGGGGCGTGGTTGACCTCAGGAAAAGCAGAAGTGCCCATGCTCGGGTGCCCACGCTCGGTGTCTGCGCTCGAGGTGGAAACCGCCTTGCTCTCCTTGGCTGCAGGTGAGAAGCCATTTGTCACAGGAAGTCTGCGTCACAAATGGCGTTGAAGACGCTGCTTGCGTCCCGAGTCCAGCTCACATTTGAACTACAGCCCTTAAGTGTTTTACTAGTTTCAGTTTTAATTGTGATTCCTCCGAGGGTGGTGCCCATGAAATATGAAAACCACTTTGTTTCCAGACTAGAAGCTCTGCTAGAGAGATTTGATGACTCTCCAGACTGAATCAGGTGGGCAGCAGCGGCCACTTCTGGTCTCCTTGCTGGCCGGGTGCCAGCTGGGCGAGAAGGTGCCCAGCAGTCTCCCTGGTGCAGCAAGCTGGGGCGGCATCAGGTAAACACAGATAAAGCAGACGTTTCTGTTGACACTTCTCCCCCAAGGAAGCAGGGTTCGGTGCGCATGTGTCCCTGGTGGGCTGCGCTCAGGACACCTGTGTCACCTCCACACCCACACTCCGCGTACATGGGGCTCTGCTGTTCCGTGTGGCGTTTGCAGGTTGCCTTTGCTTCCCCACTTATCGGTGGGTTGTGTTTGTTTCCTGTTGATCTCTTCTGTGTGACTTTTCCTGCACTGAGGTACACGGTATGACCGTGCCTTTCCTCTGTTCACGTATGTTTAGGTCATTGTCAGCTTCTGCCACGCTTCTGACTCATGTGGCGCATTTGAGCTTGTGTCTCCAGTTTGGATACCTAGAAATGAAATTACTGGCTCAGAATTCAAACACATTTTAATTTTAGCAGTTCCATTAGTAGTGTATTTCTTGACACTGACCAATTCTGGATATTATTAATCTTATTAATTTTTGCTAAATCTTCCAAAAGAGGAAAGTTTTGGATACTAGGGCTTGAACCCAGGAGCATACTACCACCGAGATACATTCCCAGACTTTATTTTTTAATTTTGAGACAGGGTCTCACTAAGTTACTGAGGCTGGCCTCAAATTTGCCATCCTCCTGTCTCAGCCTCCCAAGTCACAGGGATTCTAGGCATGCACCATAGTGCCCCCTCATAATTGCAAATTGAACATGATTTGAGACTTTGGAGTTGTTGGAGGAAGTTTTCTGCTTTTCTCACTGTTACTCGGACTGCTGCTAGCCTGACAGCCTGGCTTGCTGCTCAGAACATACCAAGAGTGTTTCTGTTTTGAGCCTCTTGCCGCGTTATCTGTTCCCTTGGTTTGGAACTTGCTTCCCTGATGGCTCTGCACTAGTGCCACTTTCTCCACGGCACCTCCTCTGACACCCTGTGTGCTGAAGCTGTTCTTCCCTCTGGGGCTGCCATCCTGCTCCGCGATTTTCCCGTTCATCTGCAGTGCTTAGGTCTTCTACCACTGCAGCAGAGGTGGCGGTTACACGGGCTTCAGTCACTAAAGATTCACCGAGGTTCTGAACCAGCAGCACAGGGGGAGCCTCTGCCCTCTGCTGGCTGCATGCCCATGTGACCTGGCTCCTGAGGTAGAGGCCTCCAGGCAAACCATCAGTCCATGGTGGTGAGCAGCGCGGACACACGGTACGGCCTCGTCCTGCGCTCCGTGGACCCACTGTCACAGAGCGGCACGTTAGCATAGCTCATGCTCTGCAAGTGTGCTCACGCGGAGATTAACCTCGCACACAGACGGCAGTTCCTTAGGAGGTGCACTTGCTGATTTTTCTTACCAGCACCTAAGATCCTTGATGCTCAGGACCTTTCTAGGTAGCAAGGCCGACGCTGGACACACAGTAATGTTTTTGTCAATAAATGAGTGCAGAAACTAAGAGAGTGAAGAATGTAAGTGCAGCATTATCCTTGAAGGACTAAAAGCACTTCATGCTCCAGGACGGTGCTAAAGAAGTTAGACTGGGTGCCCATGTAAGCTGGTTGGAGCTGGGCCTTCACCCTGGAGAGCTTGGGCAGGGAGGAGGGAAAGTTGGTTTGTTTGAGGTGGGCTCGAGGGGGAAACAGATGGGTCGTGCTGAGGAGAGAAGGTGTGCCAAGGGAAAGGAGGGTCAGGATAATTCTCAAAGTCTGAGCCCTGAGCTCAGCAGGATTTTCACTTTACACATGAGCAAGTTCTGGGTACATCAAGGCAGGGGTGTTGGTGCAGTCCAGTTGGAGGGTGCATTCCACGTTCCTTTTATGGGCACAAGCTTGTCATCTCCTAGGGACCCTTGGCTCATACAGATAAGGACTTCTGCACTGCTGCTGTGGTTGTCTTATTATAGGTGCCTGCAGCTATGGTTAAACTATTGTCACTGCCAAGCTTGCTGAAGTTTCCTTTTGACCTCCCGCAGTCGGGTAAGGCAAGGAGCTGAGGTGATCTCGGAGGGACATCTCCTTTCTGTCCGAGGATGGGGAGGTTAAAAGCCAGGACACTGATCCCAGCAGACCATCTCAGGTGTGGGTGTAAGGCAACAGTGCTTGGGTTTTACTGGCTGAGTGGAGTTGATGTGGCTTGAAGACAAGGCGAGATTACATAATGGTTCTTTCCTTTGGAAATTACGAAGTAATTGTTTTGTTTCATCACTGTGTCGTGATTTTGGAGGGAAGGTGACGGAGGAGTAGCAAACAATGGAAAGAGGTTAGAATCTACTGAGAATCTTCTGGGAAACTCAGTGCTGAGAGCCAGGAAGCACTGCATAGTACACAGCCTTTTATTTAAAATTCTGTCCCCTTTTCTTGAGTTGCACTAAAAAATAAATATTACCAATTCACAGACACACACTCATCTCTAAAACTTTTACTAATGTAGAAAAGACTGTCAGAAGTGTATGGGAACAGATGTTTTCCTGACTTAACAGTTGCTAAACTATTATTTTTCTGTTTTCCACAGCGTAAGTGTATGCAGCCCAAAGATTTCATTCCTAAAACACCAGAAAATGACAAAAGACTTCAGAAGAAATTTGAGAGGATGACTGAAGAGCTACGAAAGCAGAAAACAAGTCTCGGTGAGCCACCTGCCTGCAGCGACCCTTCCCTAGTCTCCTTCACCCACCCAGGTGGCCCGCTGGCGGAGGCCCGTGACAGCACAAGGTCTTGGCTGGGATGGAGAGGCAGGCGCCCAGCAGAGCTCCGCCGTGCGCGGGGTGGGGAAGCAGGGATCCAGGAGCCCAGCCGAGCTCTGCGGTGGAGCTCAGCCAGCTCAGGGCTCCATCATTTCTCAGATTGGTGCAGTGATTTTTGGAAGCAAAGCAGCCTTTGGCAGTGAGGTTCACTAAAATGAGTCCCACTTGTTTCCTCTTTAGATGTAGCTGTCTCTAGTAACGCCTGGTCTTTCGGTTTGCTGCTCAATGAGCCAGTCTCACGTGGTGCACTCTGTCACCGACTCGGGAAGCACGGACCGCGGCCTGCCGTCAGATGCACATGCAGGCAGGGGTTAGGAGCGGGCTCTGCACCTGGCTTTCAGACCACACTTAGGAACCAGGGTGCTTTCTGGCTTTGCACCTTCTTTATAGCCATGGGTTCTGACCGAGTTATCTCTCCACCTGTAAGTGAGGACGTGGCCCTGTGGTACAGGGTCTGGGTAGGGCTGAGACGAGGCAGGTACCCAGCCCCGCAGCTGCAGGGCGTGCCGATGGAGAAGATTGCTTAGGAGAAATCACGTGGCGTGAGTATGAAGGCACTTTCTTAAGCTTACGGGCTACTTTTTTGTTTGGTTTCAGATGATAATGTGCCTGTTCTCTTATTTGAATCTCATGGCTCATTGATGTATAGTCCCACAATCAGGATTGGTACCCAGCACAGCACAATGGAGAAGAGATTACAAGAGATGAAGGAGAAGAGGGAAAACCTCTCCCTTACCCGTAAGTGATCGTTTTGTAAAATGAACACTGTGCAAGTAGGGGATCAGATTATGGTGGAAAGATTTTATCATTTCTAATTCTAACAGTTTACCTATTCCTTTGTTTTTTAGATGTATTTTATTAAGGAATTGAGTTACTGTACAATCATAAATTCATTTAAAGTAACAATATGATATGCATATACACTTAAACCAGAATTACCCCTGGATCCCTCCCTTTTCTCCGTCCCTATCCCCCCCCCACTACATATCTATGATTGCCCTAAATTATGTATTATAGGCCTTTTTGGGGGTCTGTTACATGAGATTAACTGCCTTTCACACAGACCTGGTTTCAGCTCCAGGCTCCACAAATGAGTGAAAAACATCCGACCCTTGACTCTTCAGGGTTTGGCTGACTTTGCTCAACGTTTCTTCCATTGTCATCTGTTTACCTTCAAAGGCTGCAATTTCATTGTTTCTAATTGCTGAGTAGAACTCCATGGTGTATATATGCACCACAGTTTGGGATCCATTCATCCAGTGTGGGGCATCTGGGTTGGTTCCATAATTTAGCTATTGTAAACTGAGCTTCTATGAACATAGATTTTGCTGTGTAATTGTAATGTGCTGATTCTAACTCCTGTGGGAAAATACCCAGAAGAAGGATTGCTGGATCATATGGTGGGCTCATCCCTAATTTTTTGAGGATACTCCACACATCTTTACAGAGGGGCTGCAGCAGTCTGCAGTTCCACCAACAGTGTGCTAGTGTTCCTATCTCCCCACAACCCCTCCAGCATCTGTTATTGTTTATATTCTTCATCATTGCCAATCTGACTGGAGTGAGGTGAAATCTTAATGTAGTTTTCATTTGCATTTCTCTGATTACTAGTGATTTAGAGCACTTTCTCATGTATTCATTGGCTTGCTCAGTGTCCTCTGTTGAGAAGCTTCTGTTTAACTCTTTGGCCCATTTATTAATTGGGCTATTTGTGTATTTGATATTAAGGTTTTTGAGGTCTTTGTAAATTCTGGATATTAGTCCCCTATTAGAAGAATCACAGGCCATGATGATCTCCCATTCTGTAGGTTGTCCCTTGACAATTTTGACCAATTCCTTTGCTGTGCAAAAGCTTTTTAGCTTAATGGCACCCCACTCATTGACTTTTTGACTTTAATTCTTTGACTTTAGGAGTCTTGTTGTAAAAGTCTTTGCCTGCTCCCAAATGCCGGAGTGTTGATCCTAACTTTTCTTCTAGCAGTTGTATGCAGCTGGTTTAATTCCTCGATCCTTGATCCATTTTGATTTGATTTTGTGTGTGTGTGTGTACAAGGTGAGAGATAGGGATCTAATTTCAACTTTCTGCAAGTGGCTCTCCAGTTTCTCCAGCATCATTTGTTGAATAGGCTGTCCTTCCTCCATGTTATATATTTGACCCCCTTTGTCAAAGATCGGATATTTAAAGATTTATGGGTTTGTCTCAAAGTCTTCTGTTCCATTGGTCTTCATTCCTGTTGATACCAATACCATGCTGTTTTTAATACTGCAGCCCTATAGTATAATTTTATTTTATTTTTTTTTAAAGAGAAGGACAGTGAGAGAGAGAGAGACAGAATCAATTTTTATTGAGTTTTTTCACACGACTTTTGTTGCTCTGACACTTAGTTGTGTATGTGGGTGATGGGGTTTGAACCTGTGTACTTGCGCATGCGAGGCAAGCACCGTAACTGCTGAGCCACTGCTCGAGCCCTGATATTGGAATCTTGATGGGGATTCCGTTGAATCTGTGCAGTGCTTTGGCAGAATGGCCATTTTAATTATATGAATTCTCCCTAACCAGGAACATGGGACATCTTTACATCTTCTCAGGTCGTCTTCAGTTTCTTTCTTCATTGTTTGATAATTTCCATTGTAGAGGTCTTGTTAGATTAATTCCTGAGTATCTTACTCTTCTTGAGGATGTTGTGAATGGGACTGATTTCCTGATTTCTTCTTCTGCCCTATTGTTGTTAGTGTATAGGAAAGTCTTGATTTATGGGTATTGATCTTGTAGCCTGCCAGTTTGCTAAATGTGTTTATAAGCTCAAGCAGTTTTCTGGTGGAGTTTTTTGGATCTTCCAGACATAGGATCATGTAGTCAGCAAACAGGGATAGTTTGAATCAGGGAATTTACTTTGCATTACAGTGTCTATCAGTTTATGCTTTCTGTGTCTTTAATAGTTTCTGCTAGTCATGTAACAGTCGAGCACGTTTTAGGAGAAGGTCCGTAGCCAGTGGTGAAATTCCTCTTCCTCCACTTCTCTTTTGTGGGAAACTCTATTTCAGTTTGATATGTTTTTCCAGCTCTTTTTCAGGATACCACTTATCGATTATACACAGAAATAATGTATGTGGGGTTTCTGTGTGGAGGCGTAGTTTAGTTTTTTACTCCTGTTGGATCATAGTGTATACATTTTAATTTCATTCTTTCCTCCATCTTTTATTGTTATAACCACTACCTGCATCTACCTTATTTTCCCACATACTTCTTGTATTTTTAAACTATAACTTCATAAAGACAGAATCTGAAACTTTGATGGATGAAGTGAGATCACCCTTTGAAACATTGGGGACCCTTTTGTCCTTTGCCATTTATCCACCTTGATGCCCATTTCTCCATACTTGGAAAAGTGGACGGCGTTGGGCGTTAGATCCTTCTGCTCTGAAGGTTGAACAGCTGTATTTTTTTTGGTTAGTGTTCTACTGACTGCTAGTGAAGTCGAATGTCTTCATTTCATTGAACGCGACTTGCTGACTTTTTTTTTTTTTCTTTCTTTCTTTTTTTTAATGGAGAGGGACAGAGAATCAATTTTATTTAGTTTTCCATGTGGGATTTGTTGCTCTGACTGTTCGTTGAGTACATGGTGCTGGGGTTCAAATTCACATCCCTGCATCTGCCAGGCATGCGCCCTAACTGCTGGCCACGCTCGAGCCTGAGTATAAGTTTTAATATGTTATTGGTAATTACCTTTGAATTTTATGTCCTTGTGCATCGGATTATCATATTTTTTTATTTCTTTCTGATTGATAAGAACTTTTTTATTGGTTCAACATCTTCTTACATAATGAAGGGATTCATTCACATTCATACCTGCATATATGTTGACAGATTTGCTTAAACCTAATATCCTTGTCCAGGATGTCCCCTTCTACCGCTCCCCAGTCTTGTAACTCCTCTGTGGTTCCTCCAAGTTACAGATATAAATGACCATGTACGTATAATTTAAATGCTGAAATCACCGGGTGCATTTGGGGTTTTCGTGGGAGTTAACTGTGCTGTACAGTGTTGAATACCCTCCTTTTTTCCTTCTCCTCCCTCCCTCCCTAAGAACTTTTTTTTAAGTTTAGATATTTAATCTACCATGAATTTATACCATATTTACATATCCTCCAAAATGGGCACCTGAATCTAAAAGGCTACTTTGGGCTACAAATAACAAAAACACAGAAATGGGTGACTTTGAGACTCGCGTTACTCTGTGTGTCAAGTGCAGGTGTAGGCCATCAGGCTAGGGTAACTAACCCTCATGGTGTCCTTAAGAGTCTAGGTTCCCATCCTTCTGTTTTGCCTTCCTCGTCTCCATTCCAAAATGTGTGTACCTCCAGGCTAGCCAGCTCCAACGTCCTGCCCGGACATGACAGCCCCTCCCCTCGATGCCACTCCTGGTTCCAGCCAAGACTGTGGTGCAGCCTGTGTGAGGAGGCCGTTGGCTCTGTTAAGAGGGAGCTGGGTGGACTTGCAGTGGCCAGCTGTGTCTCAGGTGGACATCCAGATACAGCGGGTGGGCACGTACATGGCTTACCTGTTCTTAGTCCTTATCTGCCCCTTGCTTTGCGGAGTTGGTCCTGCCCCCTGCGTCCAGCCCTGCTTAGAACTCGGCAGTAGAGAACTTTATGCTGTACTCGCCTTGCCCTCCAGTTCATTCTCTTCACAGTTGTCCCCTCGGGTCTTCGGATGTGAGCTCCACGCCTTCCCTATGCTTGTGTCGTAGTGTGCAGATGATGCTTGCGGCCTTCTCTGTTAAGTCATCGTCATCTTGGCTGAAACTCAAGGGTTTCTCACCTTCACTGCTGACGTCTTGGGGTGGATGGTTCTCTGTTGTGGGGCTGTTTGCGGGTGGCTGTGTGTTCAGCAGCCCTGGCCTGTGGTCACCATTCTAGAACCGTACGGCATCTGCATCCATATATCACAGGTATCTGCCGGTAGCCCATCACCCATAGTTACAGAGCAACCATTACTAGCTTCCTTATGGAAAAAGCCATGGCTTTCAAATAGGAAGACAAACCGGAAACCTTTACCTCACTTGGTTGAGCTTCTGATTAGATTCAGCAGGATGGCTTTTCTTACAGATCCCATCTAAGCTTTGTGGGTCCCCCCGCCCACTGTGCTGGGGCTCAAAGCCTGGGCCTCAGCATGCTGAGGGAGCACTTTACGCCGAACCACAGCCCCAGCTCTAATGCTCATGGTTCCATGAGTTGACGCCTTCTAAACAGTGTGAGGGATGCAGATCACAAATGATTCTTGCCATCTGTGAAAGCTTCGCCTAAGGGTTTTTGCACTTTGTATACATCTGGAATACGTGGTGTTCGAGTAAGTTAATGTGTGTGTGGTACATAAGAAGGCCTGGTCAGCCTTTGTCTTACCTGCTGGAAAATGTTGGAGTCGATTCTAGTGAAGTGTTATAATTTGTTGACAGCTTCCCAGATGACCGAGCAGTCTCATGAGAATCCGGGTAACTGTGTGTGTGAAGCATCTTTGGACACGTCACATGATTCTTTGTGTTCAGGTAAAATTATGATTTTTCTTTTTGTTTACATTTAAGATTTGTAAATAGTATGATTTTCTTATTTCAAATTTCAGTTTTTTCCAACAAGTAGAAGAATTAGGCAAAATTAGAATCCATATATTTCTCCCCAAAATTTGGTATTGTAATAAATTAAGACCTGAGGAATGGATAAGTTAACCCCCTCTGGTTCCTGTGAGTTTTCTCTTGTGCATTTGTTTCCTTGCTGAAGAATCAACTGCTCATTTTTAGAGCTTTTTGTGATGGTGACCTCCCTGTCTAGTAGAGCAGTCAGCTAAGGGGGTGTTTCACATGTTGTTCAGGGAACACTGGAACGTGTTCTTACGGGGTCACTGCGTCCCTACGTGTTATTTCAATGCAGGGCCCCTTGGTTCACTCGGGATGACAATTTTTCAGGTCGTAATGTCCTTTGGTTGTATCAGATTTCTTAGTTTGTTCACCCATCCCACATGAGGGCCTGTGTGACAGCAGTCAGGAGCTGCCCAAGCGTCCGGAGATGTCACAGGACCCCTTGTCATGAAGGCAGCAGCAGTGGCATACTTGGTGTCAGGCTGCCAGGAGGTGAAGCCCCTTTTGCTGCCTGGCTTGTTCTCGTTGTCTCCTCTGTTTGCCGGGGCTGTGCCCTTTTATCTTAGGTGGCCATTTTCTCATATGCCTGAGAAGCTGATGACATCCGTGGACGTGGGTGCAGCGCCTGGGCGTGCTCTGCCCGCTGTACTGCGTCTCGTCCTGTTCTCCCGTTAGCCCTGTGTGTTAGGTGTCACCACCATCCCCATTTCTAGAGAGGAGGCCAGGACACAGGGAGGCTAGGCAGCTTGTGAGTGGCAGCACCGGCTTCTGACTCGTGCGTGTGCCACACGCTCTGGGGTCACGCCACCTGTCACAACGCATGTCAGCTTTGTGGAGGGTGCAGGGCACATGTTCAGCTACTTGATAACGTGTTGGCACAGCATCGCCCTGTCCTGCAGCTTCCGGGGAAGGGCCTCCGTGGTCACCTGTGTTCTCCTTTTTGCTTTCCCCTTTTTTCCTTTCTTCTTTTTTTTTTTGTTTTTGTACTGGAAATTGAACTTGGGGTGCTCTACAACTGAGCTACATCCCCAATCCCCACTTTTTAAAAATTTTGAGATGTTCTTACTAAATTGATAAGGCTGTCCTCAAACTTGTGACCCTCTTGCCTCAGCCTCCTCTGAGTTCCCTGGGTGCACCACTGCACCCAGCATTGATCTTTCTTTTTAAAAGCAGAGGTGGAGTGTTTTCAGTCAGAGTCAGAGTACCCACATTGCTTCCAGACTGTGTGCCTTCTCCCAGGTGGGGCCTCCATACATCTATTGGGCTGTGCCCACAGGGGAGCCAGCCCTGGGCTACATATAGCTATCCTCCAGCAGCCCACGAAGTGGTGAGCGGGACAGGTCCCTGTGGTAGGTGTGGTGCATCTTGTGCCACAGGAAGGATGTGGCTGGCTGGTAGACCTGGCGGGGTCAGCAGGAGGTTCACAGGGATGCTCCAGTGGATTTTGGAGGGAAGCGTATGGGAGTGTGGAAGGTGCAGGGCTTGCAGGGGTGTGTGGCAGCTCAGCACTGCGCCTGGTGAGTCACAACATCACGGTCTCCCCTCCCTGTGGGCTCGCTTTTGCTAGAGGCAGGGAGGGTGAAGGCAAGCTGTGGTCATTGGAGTGTTTCCTGAAACTAGAACTTGACCTAGACCTGAGTGAACCCCGGGGTGCTACCACTGGCCTGC
Source organism: Aplodontia rufa (assembly GCA_004027875.1). Taxonomy (NCBI): domain Eukaryota; kingdom Metazoa; phylum Chordata; class Mammalia; order Rodentia; family Aplodontiidae; genus Aplodontia; species Aplodontia rufa. The sequence continues at coordinate 42,529 of PVKS010011379.1, read as the reverse complement.
ACCCCAGCCCTCTTGTCTTGATATTTTAAGACAAGGTCTTTTTGCTAAGTTGTTGAGGCTGGCCTTGAACTTGTGGTCTTCCTACCCTGGCCTCCTATGTCACTGGGATTACAGGTGAACGCCACTGTGCCCAACTGAGCATTACAATAATTTAAACCATTTTTAAAAGTGAAGTCTTTATTCATATTTTTCAGTTGAATCCTTTGCTGGTGATCTGCAAACATCTTTAGATGATCTCTGTGGAAATCAGGGAAGGAAACTGGGAAAGACTATTAATGGAATTAGAAGTGATACATGCACATCCCCGTGTGTGTTAAAAACAGATAGCACTTGTTCATTGGCGCCATCCAGCCACTTCCATCAGTCAAGCCCTCCGAGACCCATGAATAACCTTTCAAAGGAGGAAGTAAATTGGCAGAAAAAGGCTGTACGAGAAGTCACCACCCCAGACCAGAGGCAAGTGGGAGGTGCATCTCGGGAGACGTTCGAGAATCACAGAGTGTCTTCTTCAGTGTCTGCAGCCGAAGGCCACCTTTTGGAGCATTCAAGGCCCAGGAGTTACTCCGCAAAGAGAAAAAAGCCATTCACAGACTTGGCCTCGCCTCCAGAAAAGAAGCTGAAGAAAAAGGGGCTCCGCTGGAAGCCTGTCGCACCCTGGCTGCAGCCCAAGCTGGAACGCAGCCTGCAGCCCACAGCCAGGCCTCCCACTACCACTCCTGATCGTGGGGAGGCATACGAGGACTACTTCTCACCTGATAACCTCAAGGAAAGGGGTTCAGAGCGGTTTCCCCTTGGATCTCCACTACTGACCAGTCCTGCTCAGCTCAGCTGCAGGAGTCTTTCCAAGAGAGAGAGAACAAGCATTTTAGAAAAGTCGGCTTTTTCTAGCGTTGGTGAAAACCCCAGATCAGTCCACACGACACAGTTAACAGCACAAACTTGCTTCCGACCTCAGAAACCTGCAAGTTGTGAACAGAACACAGATTCCAGTTGTGTGGCTGTGGAGGGGACTCCTGCTGCTGAAGACAGCCAGGGGTGTGTGGGGCAGGCTGGAGACCCTCACCCAGGTGGAAGCCCTGCTCGACCAAAGGGACAAGAGGGTGACTTAAGTCCACCCGAGGGAAGCGGGGAAGGCGTGACAGAACCAGGTTTTATGAAAGGCAGGCAGAAAGAAGGCTGCACTTCCACAGTGCTGGGCGCCTCTGGAGGCCAAGCACAGGGCCATTGCAAACCGCGTTTTGGGGATGACAGAGTGGAGAAACCTGCAGAAGGAAAGGAAAACGTATGCACAGGTTATGGTGAAAGTATGTGAATTTTTTTAATATTATAAAGATGTGTAATGTTGCATCCACATTTAAAACCTACCACATTCTTCGTAATTTAAATTATTGTGTTTTTCTTTGCTATATTATTTTATTTACGTTTGCTGTCTCCTAGTGGTAAATCTTCTGGGACACTTGCTGCTCTATGGAATGTCCAGGCTTACCGGTCAGATCTTGTTGCGAATATACTTCCCAAGCCTTTTCCTTGGGTCAGGTTGAAGGAGCCTGACCTGGCCTGAGCAGTTGGTCAGGGCAGCACTGTCCTATCTGTCCTTTGCGCGCTCTTACCGTGGCACAGCTGCGGGAGAGGAACAGAGGACTTTAAAATCCAGGCTTCCACGTGGGGGGATTTTGTTATAGCAAGAATTTAAGATAGCATGACCCACGGACTGTCGAGGAAGAGGAGGTGTGGAAGAGTGAACTTTGAAATGTGTGAGTCAGTAGAGACTTTCAAAGAGACTTTGGGTAATGTTAGTTTTATTCCTGTCGGTACTTTGATTGTAGCCATTATTTTGGCTTATTTATTGGGCAGCATAATAACGAACTATATAATTGTAGCAATTGCAGCAAAAGTAGCAATAATAAAAAACCCTTTGCACTTCAATCAAAATCGAAGAAATCTTGTTCTGACAATCTTTACGTAAAGATTTGTTTAAAATCTGAATAAGACCCAATGCTCTTCATAAGTTTTCTACTCTTCAAGTAGTTTTAACCACCATTTTCGAGAGGGAGAAGAAACGGGGGGTGAACTAATCAGAGGTATTACGTATCTTTTCCTTGAGCATAAATTTCCCAGAATTGTCTCACTGAAAGGATCAGCATGATTTCCCATATGTCAAGCTGACTGTTTATATCTCACCTTCTCAACATTTGTCCACAGCAAGCTGTGTTTTATGTTGCTGAAAGCGTAGTGTGTGTTTTCAAGCTATTTATTTGGACTCCAAAGTGAATATGAAATAGAATGCATGTGAACTGTTTTGGTGGTTGAGAATACCACACTCTTAAAGCCTATGTTCTTATGCTTCTCACTTTTTATCTAATGTATTTTCTAAGGTTTTGAACAGCATTTAATGACATGCACACATAAATTAAAGGAAATTGTCTCCAAGCTGTGTATCAGACCTTAACTCCCAGTCAGCGTGAGTGCGGGGGCCCTTGGAAGCAGACATGGCTCCTGTTTAGAGCTGAGCCCTGCGAGTCCATGGCCCTGTGCATCTGGCCTCCATGGGGGAGGATGAGGGCCAGCGCTGGTGGCTCCTGGGACTTGCAGAAGACATAAGATCTTGGTAAGGTTGGGTATGGGCCATCGCGGGTATGCAGGCAGACCCATGTGACTTGGTTTGACTCAGACGGGAACACCGTGTGCCCTGATGTCGGGTGGCTTCTACAGTCGGACATCTTCCCCAAGAGACCGAAAATCATTTGATACCAGGGCAAGAAGAGACATCCTTGCTGTACAGCCTCATCTGACCTCTTATTTGCATAGCGATAAAGTTGAAACTCATTGATGTCCACCATCAGCCCACTAGGACTTAGTGAACCAGCTAGAAAACCTTGACGGCCTCAGCTGAACAGACACCGCGTTCCTTCCAGAGCGTCTCCAGATCTTCCACACGGAAATAAAGTCTGCTCAATTCCGCTTTAGTCCACTTGTGCTTGTTGCTGATTTCAGTGTCTAACATTGTGTGCAAAAAAGGTTTCAAGAGCAGGTTACAAAGACATTTGACGATAGTAGGAGAGGGAGAGACTTAGCTCATTTCTTGTTCTCTAATTTTATAAGCAGTGCACATGTGTGATCCCTTTGTATTAAAGGTGGTAAGGTATGGTGGCAGTTCCCTTAGGTGCATAGGTCACTGGCTTGGAGAGGTGAAGAAGGATCTATGGCAGTCATTGGGAACACTTTTCAACCCACACTGATGGCCAGCACCAGTGTCCTGAGGCAGAGAAGAATTTGCAGGTCCAGGGCAGCCAGAACAGCAGTGACCCCTGAGCTGGAGGAGGATGGTAGACAAGATAGGAAGAGCCAGGGTATCGGGTCACAGGGCCTGCATCCTGAGGAAGACCACATCTTTCAGCGTGGTGAAGGCCACTGTAGGCCCTGAGCATTAGAGGAACCAAGTCTGATGCATTTTTAGATGCACCCTGGAGGCTTTGGGGAGCCGACTGAGTAGAGCTGTCTGCCAGAGGCCGCCGCTGTTGACAGTGTCTAGTCCAGACACTGTGTGTGCAAAGGAGCAGATGCAATTGCAAGGGGACACTTGTGCATATGTAGACTTATTGCCTTGAAATTTGCTGCCTTTTAAAAAAACTTGTCAGATACACTTCCATATTGGTATCAATAGACTTACTCCTTTTTTTTTAATTAAAAACTTTCAAGGGTCAATAATTTTCTGTAATGGCTCAGATAGTAAATATTTCAGGGTTTGTGGACCAGTCAAGGTGTGTAGGTACTTATGTAGATAAATGATAAAGACATTTTAGCAAAGTTTATATTAATGAAACAAAATTGAGTACAATTTTTTTAAAAATGCAAACCTATTGAGAAGAATTAGAACTGTCTTCTGGTGGGGAGAAAAATAACATTTAATTGGGTCAGACTAAGTTTTTCCATCACCAAAAATTGATGGTAAATGTTCATTAAGGCTTATGTACAATAAGGTTTTTTTATAACAAGACCTTAAGTAATTCACCGAGGAAGACACCTTTGCACAGATAGGCTTGTGGAGTCTGATACCAGTCCACAAGCAGCTGATTTTCCTGGTGTGTTTTGAACTACTGAGGAGGCACCATGCAATCTGTGAAACCCTTCCCTTGGCCTGTGCCTTTCAGCTTGTCCTTACATTGCATGTCAGTCATTTAGAAAGCTGCTCATCCTTTGTGCAGGTGGAAGGATTTTGAAATTGGGACATTACCTTTGCTCCTGAATCAGGTCTGGAAAACGCTGCAGGCACTATAGTCTGAGCTTGGGGAAAATGTCCTGGCAAATTCAGATGGGTATGGAGATTCCACTTCTTGCTTCACTTTGTTTTGTTCTTTGTGAGACGAGGTGTCACTAAGTTGCTAAGGCTGGCTTTAAACTCAGGCTCAGCCTCCTGAGTAGCTGGGATGACCGGTGTGTGTGCCATCACTCCTGCCTTCTTTGAGGTTTTGACAGAACAAGGCAGGAATCGTGTAGAGCAGCCAGCCCTGTTAAAATGTCTCCTGCCCTCATGGTGCTGACCACAGCCTTTCATCAGCTGGTTTGAACTGCCAAGCTGGAGTGGTCCTGAGCTAATGCACAGCTGGGCTCTTAGTTGCCTTTTACTGACAAAGAGGACCGAAGGTGCCACGGGTCCACCGTAAGTCCTTTTCATACCACACCCCCCTCTTTTTCCACTGGTTTGATGCAGATTTTCTCTTGTGCTGTATGATGGGATTGAAGATGTCAGCATTTTGAACATGTGTGTTGTTTCTTGAGTATTTGGCATGCCCAGCTGCCAGACTCTTGCATAACTAGTGATCAGACTGTTGGAGGTTGGTGATAGCTGCTCTTCTGCAGGTCTTGTAAGTACCTTCTGCTAACCCATTGCTCTACTGGAGCTCCTGTCTACCAGGTCTTAATGAAGCAAGTTGCAGACAGACTGGTTAAAACATGTTGGCAAGCAGATAGGAATCAGTCCACCAGACAGGCATGAGTGTGAAGTCCCAATCTGCATCCCTAGTTGACTGTACCTAATCTGAAAGCGGACAGTATTCTAGATGTACGCTTCTTGAACTGTTTTCAGCCAGAGGCTACCAGGTATCCTTGACCATGTGCTTAGTAGGCCACTTGGGGATCCAGGGAGCCCAGCTGCAGATCAGTCTAGATTTCCACACTCTGCTCTGTGAGGACAGGGTGTTCCATTATATTAAAAACAATCCATTTTTTTGTAAGTTTGTGAATTTAACCAGCGAGAAACTTTCTGACATCCATTATGTTGATTAACCAGCTGCTGATGTCACCATTTCTGTCACCCCATGGCACTTAGCAAAACCTCTAGGACTGGTCTGGAGTGTGGTGTCTGACACTCCTGGAGTGATCACAGGGCCTGTGCCAGAGCATTCCAGACCTCCTTGCAGCCACTGTCACGTTTGATCTTAATGTACTAGTTTGTGACAAATGTCAAGAACTTCTTATGCTGACTTTTCGGTAGGCGCAGCCTCTGCCCCTACCTCTGCAAGGGAGGGACTCTGAGGTCACACCCTGGCTCTGAAGAGTGGGATGAGTTTATAGTACCTGTCTTTGAATATAGATGTGAGTTCATATGCATAATCCTAAAGCAGAGAATCAGCCTCAGATAGGGCTTGTGGCAGGGAGAAAGTTTGTAGAACCCACTGATGTGTTTAAAAATCTCATTGAAATCAGCAGAAGGTATACCAGTTTTTAAAATTCAGTTAAAGTCTTTGGTATGTACCTTAAGAGCTAAAGCCATCCAATCGTAGGCATTTAAATGTTACTTGATATAGTATATTTTGCAGTCCAATGCTCTACCACTGAGCTATGCCCCCAATATAGTATATTTTGTATAATCTGAGTATTTCTTCATTCAAGAGGAAGAATGAATTATTGCATCAAATAAGTGGGTATGCAGGTATTCCTTAAATGTTTTAGGCTGAAGAGTAAGTTATGAACTTTTTGACAATTCAGGTAATCCACAAGTGGCAGGAAGTGTTTCTCAGCCCTCTTCCCTATTGCCTGCCCCTTCCTGGGGCTGAGCAGAGGTCCTTGCTCTGTGGGTGTCAGCTAAAACAGGAAGGCAGGCTGTGGGTTAATTAGCTAGTTGGTTAATTCATTCATTCACTTATTTATTCATTTTCATTACTCAGATGCTTGCTTTGCATCTGCTCTGTGTAGGGTGTTGAGATAGACCGGTGAGAGGTAGTGTTAACACAGGCTCCACTCTTCTAGACAGGTAGGAAAGGCAGGCGAGATAATCCATCTGAATGCAGGGGAATTCAAAAGATGCAGATAACCCAATGGGAAAATAAAATAGCGTTAATACAAATTTACACACACCCAGATTTCAGCTGACTCTGAGATAATCATAAAGCAGAAACTTCCATACATTAAAGACCATGATTAGATTTTGCTTTCAGAGTTAGACTGGGCTTGTGGGGTGAGTGCAGACCCAGCCACGGTTCTCTTGTGGAGCCTGCGGAGAACTTGCACGCATCCCAAAGCTGGCAAGTTCAGAGAGGTGTCTGAAGTTTTTCACAATTTTAATTTTTTTTCATTCTTCAGTGTGCTTAAATAATTCATTAGGCATATTTTGGGGGCTCAAAATTTTCTCATTAGGATAATATTAAGGTGCTGTGTAAGCTTATCTCTGCGCTAAGTTCATGAGTTCTTAGATCGGCCTTCAGAAGCCTTTTCAGCCTTGAGGTCTAGTGGCACCCGGGCACGGGGCGTCGTTTGTGTAGACGCATTGTTGGTCTCAGCATTGTTCACCTCCACTGCTGACTTGGAAGCAGGACGTGGGATGTGCAGGCTTTGGAAGTGAGCTTATTCCCTGGGCCCCAGTTCTAGGCACCCTTGTGTTTTCTCTGTGGTTTCTCACTGTCCACCTCCCCTCTCCATCCTTCCTGGGACTCGAGTCACTCTGTCCTCATGCTGCCCCAGCCTGGTTCTGCCTCTCCAGTGGTCACATTCCACATTCTGCTCCTCCCTCAGCATTGGAACTTTTTCTTAGCCTTGCCGATGTGCATAGAGAGGTGAAGTGATTCAGCTAATTGACACTGAGAAGTGAGTGACCCTTCAAGAGCTTTTCTTGATGTGGCTGCATTTTGATGAGATTGTTAACCCAAACAAATTTCTAAATGGTGAAATTTGAGGTAGCATGGCATAATGTTAAAATTCTGCAGTGTTGAAGTTCTTTTACCTTTGAACTTAGCTATTCTGTGAAAACTAAGACAACACAATCACTTGTGCGAAGAAGTTAGAATGAGGAGTGGAGTGTTTGGGAAGGAGATATGATGGACTGAACCGTGTCCCCTGGAAACTCGTGTGTTGGAGCCCTGCCCCCACGTGAGGTGGCCTTTGGAGACAGTCTTAGGAGGGCGTGAGGGCAGAGCTGTCAGGATGCCTTTATACTAAGGATAAGACGCCAGCGTCCTGCTCCCCTCTGCCCGGTGCAAACCTCAGGGAGGTGGCTTCTGCCACCCTGTGCTGGGTTGTGCTGCCTGGATCTTCGACTCCCCCAGTCAGACGGAAAACATCCGTCTGTTGCTCACACCACTCAGTTTGAGTTTGGTTCCAGCAGCCCAGGCTGACTCAGGTGGCCATCAAACCAGGGTGTGGTTGAGGAAGAATAACTGTGGTGAGACTGGGGGCGTGGCATGTTGAAGTTTCTCCAAGGCCTGGACCACGGACAGAATTGGAAGTCTTTGGCAAGGCCAGATTCAAGGGGGTGAAGGTAAGTGATGAAGTCATCGTAGGGAGAAGTCTGGTGACAACCTATGATACAGAACAAGCAAGAGGGAACCAGGTATGGCAGGTAGGCCTGTCTCCTGACCTGCATCAGGAAGTGGACCTGGGGCCGGCCCCAAGTGCTCAGAGCCACGAGGATCTCCCACTGCTTTTGGCTTCCTGGTAAACTCTGCAAAGAAGACATCAATCAGTGGAGGAAATGGCGAAATGTTTCAGATAACTAAGAAGTCGTTTACTTTGATCTTTTGTGACTGCAAGATGTGTGGAATTGTGACACTGCATCCTTGGGTCAGTCTTCATGGTGAGCAGGTGGTTCCTAGAGAGTTCTGACTGAAAAATGCTTTGCCACCTGTCATTTTAGAAAAGAACAGAGGCAAGTGACTGCTCTCAGACCTTTTGGGAACACACTGGGATGCTACAGAGTTAGGCACAATTCAACCCAAATTATGTCTGTAGTGCTCTTTTTTAATTTTCATACACTCTTGCTTTAAATATTTGTATTGAAAAAAATGTATAGTGGGTACAATTAATTCGTATTCTAGTCTTCTAGTTACTTTTAGCCTTAGGTTTTTTTTTTTTTAATTAGCCCTCAGGTTGAGGTCAAGCATTTTTTTATTTAGAGAAGGACAGTGAGAGAGGATCAGTTTTATTTAGTTTCTCATGTGGCTTTCATTGCTCCAGTACTTTGTTGTGTACATGGTGCTAGGGTTTGAACACGCATCCTCGTGCATGTCAGGCAAGCTCCATAACCCCTGAGCTCCAGCCCCTTAGCCTTAGATCTTAAAGATGAAAGGCAGATTTCATCCAGATTCTGCCAAAGGGCTTAGGAGTTCTTGGCATTTAAACAAGACCCTTGAAAGTATCAGGAAGTGTTGGATAAAAGACATGTTCCTCTGTAGTGAGCAGCAGTGACAACTCAGCTAGGTCTTAGAACAGATGTAAACAGCATGAAACCCTTTCTCATGGCCTGTCTCCCACCTGCTCCTCTCCATCTGCCTATTTGTCTGGCCAAGGTCCTTGCTGGTGGGGCAGTCATCTGGGGCTGAGCAGGACTTGGGAGATACAACGAAGACCACTGGGGAATGGGCCCTCACGATGCGATTGGTTTGAGTCTCCAGAGGGACCCAGTTTGGAAGTTCATAAGCAAAGAAGGTTGGTTTCTGGCTCAGAACCTGACCTTTATAAGCTGCAAACAGCAAGTTTGAATCCCAGAAAACACTTCACTGCTGTCCTGCATTTTTTCACTAAGATCCGTTTTTGAAGTTTTCAAATCTTACTCTCCAAAGTTAGTTTTACCTGGTTTATTGTAGTGTTCTATCTGTAGGTAGACTTTCTCAAGTCGCATGAATTTTAATTTGAGAGTGCTGATGTTATTTTTGCGTCGTATTGTTTGTCATTTCCTGTTGGTTTTGAGTCCGTAGAGTAGGGCGGTAATCCTGTGCTTTTGCACCTCTGGTGGGTGGGTAGCCCCTCATCGTAGGTGTGTGTTGATAAGTGAATCGGCAAGTGAGTGACATGTGCAGTTGTGCTGACCATGCCCTGACCTGGGCAAGCCCTTTGTGCCAAGGTTATCACTGTCCCAGTGTCTGCATGGTGGCCCTTGTTATGTCCTAAAACATCCCAACTTCAATTCATGAAGTGGGCAGGCTGTTTGGGGGTAGGAGAGAGGACAGGGAACCAGGAGGTGGGTGCACTCCAACTTTGCACACTACATCATGGGTTACAGAGGACCGCTGTACAACTCAGCTCTGAGAAACCACATTGCACTTGATGGTGTCTTAGCGCATATGTCCTTGAGGCAAGATGCTATTCTACAGTGGAAATCTCCAGGGTCACACCCAACTGTCATCTGTAAATTGAAATCTGAAGCTTTGCACTGAAAATTGTTTTCTAGAGACACTTGCCCCACAGCTGAGATTACACACAGCCTCTCACTGGAACTGCCTTCTCTGAGGAGCTGGGTTTTGATCGTTGTTTAACCTAAGAGGTGGTGCTTGCTTGGGCAGCACATATACTGAAAATTGGAACGGTACAGAGAAGATTAGCATGGCCCCTGCGCAAGGATGACACGCAGATTCATGAAGCGCTCCGTATTTTTGTGTGATTGTTCAACAAATAAATATCTGAATAAAAGAAAAAGAACTTAATTGACTTGTACATTCTAACTACACTGGCAGCCTTACTCCCCCCCGCCCTGTCTCATTCCCTCGTCTAAATGAGGAAACTTTTACTGCTGTTAGAAGAAGGGAAATCGATTAAACACGGTTTTGTAGAGGCATGCAGTATAGCTTGTTCAAGTATCTTGTGCAGTATCTGCAACTGTGTCATGAATATTAAAATATTATTGCAGTTTTGTTCTCGTTCTAATCCATGAGTAGAGTAATAAGGGATAATAGGAAGGAAGGAGAAGAAGGAATGTTGGAACTGAGAAAAAGCAAGATACATTCCAAGCATTTCTAAGTATATCACTGTATATACTATAGTCATGTATATAAAAAATTCCGTAACTGTACTGGGTTTTTTAGGAAAAATATAGGACCCAGAAGCGAGGCAAGGGATCAGGGGATGGAAGGAGGGAGTTTGAGAGGTGCAGTGGGGTAGGATATTGACCAAATTGTATAGCTGTATTGTGTGCATTTATGAATATGTGACAACAAATCCCATCATTATGTACAACTATAATGCACTAAAAAATTAAAAACAAAACAACAACAAAAAACCCTAAGAGGTGAAGTTTGAATAGCGCATGTGGCCTAGGAATACATTTTCTTGCATTATCAAATGGACAGAGGTGATGCTAATTGTAACCAACTGGACAGAATTGTCCCTAACCATGAAGTTAAGTGAATTGCTTGGGATTTTTTTTGAACATGGGACAGACTTGAAGTTCTAAATGGATCTTCAAAGAGCAAGACAGAGCAATGTGGATGTAAAGGGCCAATAGATCCCTATTAATCGCTGTACATAAGTTGATGTGATTCTTAACTTTTGATTGGATGAAGTTGAGTTAGTAATTGTTACTTATACATCTGACTAACCTTCAGTCCACTTGGGTTTCAGGTATTAGAGATGGACCAACAAGGCAGGCTGCTCCGGGTGGCGCTCATGAAGGCTTTCAGGACTTTGTTCAACCTCGTGAGGAATTGAAGGGAGGCGGGAAAGGCCAACAGGTCAGTGAGGAGTCTTCTATTTTAAACTTCCAAGTGCAGCTATATTGTATTTGTAAAACAAATGAGTCCCTGAAGCTTGTGTTTACTTAAAATATTGATTGTGGGTAAAGTTGGAAAAGTCTGAATTGAAAGCCTGGGTCTCATTGGGGAGAGAGCTGACGGTGATAGAGGGAGTTGGCGCAGTTGTTCTTCCTGGGTCTCATTGGGGAGAGAGCTGACGGTGATAGAGGGAGTTGGCGCTGTTGTTCTTCCTGGGTCTCATTGGGGAGAGAGCTGAAGGTGATAGAGGGAGTTGGCGCTGTTGTTCTTCCTGGGTCTCATTTGGGAGAGAGCTGACGGTGATAGAGGGAGTTGGTGCTGTTATTCTTCCTGGGTCTCATTGGGGAGAGAGCTGATGGTTTTAGAGCGAGTTGGTGTTGTTGTTCTTCCTGGGTCTCATTGGGGAGAGAGCTGTTGGTGATAGAGAAGTTGGCGCTGTTGTTCTGCGATTGCGTTTGGCCTGGTGAAAACGCCCAGGGCTTCTCTGGGGCAGCTGTGGCTGTGCTCTTGTAATCTGAGTGTTTACTAGAGGGGTGAGAACCAGACAGCTTTCATTTGTGAACTTGGCACAGCTGACCTAAATCTCATTTTTTATGAGGCCTGGGAGCTGTCAGAGAGTTCAAAGTGACAGTAGATCAGCAGCAGATGCCAAGGCTGTCAGTTGCCCGAGATTTCCTCACACAGAGGAGTGTGTCAGAAGTACAAATTCAGAGAGCGATGTAGAGAGAAGTGATCATGGTTTATCATGTTACACGTTATCAGGAAGAAGGATGCATATTTTTAAATATGCAATTTTAGGTTTAAAGATACAGCTTCCTGGGGCTGGAGCAGTGGATCAGTGATACAGCACTTGCCTGGCATGTGCAAGGACTCGCGTTCAAACCCCAGCACCAGTACACAACTGAGTGTCAGAGAAACAAAGTCCAGATGAAAAACTAAAGCTGATTCTCCTTCCATTCTCTCTTTAAAGGAAAAAAAAAAAGATAGAGCTTCTTGTGACTTGGAGATCTTTTAATGTGGAGTGGGGAGGGGTGTCCGCGTCAACATCTTATGTTGGAACAAGTCAACACTAAATTCAGCTTCCTGATATTAATAGTCTCCTACAGAACGAAGTTCCTAACCTGTAGTAGCTCAGTCATTCCCTTCGCCCCATGGAAACTGAGGATTTCACTGCCTATTTTTATTCCATTAGATTTCAAGTTCATCTGTGTAGAGCTGAATTTGAGACATTTTAACCCAGTCATGTTTTCATGTGGAAGTACATATTAAGGGATTAGATTTTATTAAGCACAAAATTGTTATTTTCTAAAACAACTCTTGTAATTGAATTTTAATGCTAAATGAAGCAGGTCCACAGGCCAGTTTTCAGGCAGCTGAGTCCTGAAGGATCTGTGTGCATTGCAGTGAGAGTGCTGCTCCCAAGGGTGTGGGTGGCACTTTGGGTTTTCGCATGAGAGCTGGCTTACCTGCTGCTTCCGTAGTCATAAAAGTTGAAATTTAATTGTGTCACTTGGCCTGATGGTCTTTTATCTTATGCTTGGAGTATGGAGAGCATCCTGTCTTGGAGCCCTGCAGAGCAGGCCCAGTGTGAGTGGCTTCTCTTGAATTGTAACGTGAAGCCTTAGTGTAAAAGGGGAGATGGGAAGTATGGAGCCTGTGGATAGAGTGGCACCCTCTGGGGTGGACTGGGAGTGGATGCTGGAACCTGCTGGAAGAGAGGTGCTAAAGTTGCCCCAGGCAGACTGAGCATAGATGTTCTCGTCTTTGGTTTTCTGTAGCTTTGCTGTGGTGGTCACACTTCAGTGTTGCATTGGTTGTTAGTGTTCTTGAGGGTCGCTGGCCTTCCTGTCTTTGTATTGTTCTGGAAATTTCCCAGCTGTTACTTCTCCTGCCCCTCTTCTCATGCCTGCCTTACTGGGAATGCATTCATGTGAGTTAGCCTTTGCTTCTGTAGCCCATACATCCTGATTTCCTGTGTCTGTGTCCTCTCTTATTCCATTCTGGGTATTTTTATGAACTTCTTTTCCGTTTCGTCTTTCACACTTTATTAGTCTATTCTGATGCTAAATGAATATTGAGTTTTCACATTTCATTTATTGTATCTGTATAATTTGATTTGATTTTATCACTTATAGTTCTCTGCCAAGCTTATGACCTGCGTTTTATCTTTTTGAGCATGTGAAGCACGTGGAGTTTGAGATCTCTCCCTGATGGCTCCGTTTTCTCACCTGTTTTTCTGTTTTTATTGTCTGTTGTTTACTCAGTTTTCAGTCATGTGTTCCTTGTCTGCTCTGCCCGGTTATTTCTGGTTTATCTTCCACTCAGGAGTTGAGATGTATGAAGTTGGGCTTTTGTCCCTGTGAGGCAGCTGTCCCCAGGGAACTCAGCTGCTGTCCCTGCCTTTCACCTCTTCCTGTCCTCCTTCCTAAGTGCATTGTGCAGTTTGCTGGGCTGAGTCTTCAGGGAGCTGGTACACGTTTGTTTGTTTGCACTTTGTCCTGCTGTTGTAATTGATCACAGAGGCGTTTGATCTGTATTGCATACTGCACCATTACTGGAAATACTGGGTAAGTTTCAATGACCTTTTAAAAAAGATGACTTTTATAAGTAGTGTTTATGATATAGACCCTTCTGATAAAAGATGGAAGACCAAGAGAGCAGATTTTCTTTATTTTTGTTTCTTTCTAAAGAGAGAGAGAGGGACAGTGAGAAAGAGAAAGAGAATCAATTTTATTTATTTTCTACTTTGTTGTGTACATGGTGCTGGGGTTTGAACCTGCATCCTCGCACATGCCAGGCAAGCACCACAACCACTGAACCACCGCTCCAGCCCCGAGAGAATGGATTTTAAAAGGTGGACTTTCTAGTCCTTGCTTGCAAAAGATACACATTTGAGATGAGCTTATTTCAATTTCTTTTCAAGAGTGAAAACAAATGTTATTCAGTAAAGAATTATAAACTCTCAGAGTTATCACTTTCATTAGCACATTTTTGGTTCAGTACATGCTTTGAATGGAAAGTCACTGTATAGGCTAGTGGGAAAGTCAGTCATCTTTTTTAGACTTATTATTCTAAATCTGTAATTGTAAATTTGTTGAGATATTTTTGTTTTGAGGATCCAGTTAAGCAATTTTATTACCTCTGTGCCCTTAGCTTATCATTGGCAAAGGAAGATAGCAGGCCCTGAAGAAGCTAATGGGGGGCTAATACTGGTACCCTGGTGAAGTCAATAAATGTTTTTCCTCCAAGGATTTTTGGTTTATTTTACCCCTTCTGGGTTTGTTACTGTTCAAAAGGTTGTTATCCTCAGCAAAATCTTTAACCTGAGTCATCATCTGGGATGCTTTTGGTGAGTGGCTAAGTTTTAAAATCTCATTTTGGATCTATCTCTGCCAATCCAGATTGTTCCATGAGAGGGCGAGCTGTGGGTCAGAGCCCTGCAATGTTTGCAGATGGATTTCATAAGCTTCGAGGCCTGGGGAGAAATGGGGGACCAAGTGCAGTACACTTATTTTGACAGTGGTTTAAGAAAAAAAGAGAGAAAGAATTACATACCAGATCCAATGATTGCTTTTTAAAAGTTTCTGAAATAGGTTAGGAAACAAACGAGGAACAGCTTTCATGTGCTGCAGTAATTGCTGACTCTCACACTCTTGCTAGAATGTGGATCCTTAGGGACTTCGACTGTCCTGTTCATCTTTTATTCCTCCTCGTGGTGTATTGCCACACGCAAAACAAGTGTGCAGCATTATTAATTTCCCTTCTGCATCTGAGTGGCTGGATAAGTCGTTTCTGGTGCTCCCAGCCATTGGTGACGCGATGATCACCATTGTTCTTCATCTCTTTGTGGCTGGCTGCCCTCCACTTGGGAGATGGTCTTGACCTGCACATTATGGGCCTTCCCTAGGGCTGAGTTTCATGCTGCACTTAGCTGCAGTGTTGACTTCTGACTCCTGAGCAGGAGGCCTGGGTTCCATCCTGCTATTTCTGGTGCTCTGAGGAGAAGCTTCTGGAACGAGTAATGCATTGCTGTAATGGAGGCAGAAACATCTTATGAGTGAGGCTTTCCAAGTTGCAGTAGTTCTAGAATTCTGCCATTGGATAGTGTGCTCAGCTGGAATCATATGTACTCTCATGGGTGATTTTGATTTTGAATTTGACTTTCAGGTTGAAATAGCAGTGACTCATCCGAATGACAGGTGATATTTGTTATTTTTTTCTTGGAAATACAGCATGAGTGTTTTGCTATTAAACATTTCAGGGAATTGCCACACCTCCTCCAGGAAGACACACTTCATGAATGTCCATGTAAATAATTTCCTGTTGTTTGTTCCCGTTGCACACAGCAAGATAGGGCCTGTCGCGTGGCTTGGTGCTTTGAGTGGCTGTCACTTGAGAGACTGGCTTATCAAGACCACAGCTGCCCTCCGTTCCTCACACAGGCTTTCAGGGAACTGCAGTTACTCTGATAAGCCTCTCTTGGCAAAGCCAACCCAGAGCTGGCAGAGGTGGGCCGTCCAGTTGTGACAGGTGTGGGTAGCCAGCAGATCTTGCTGTTTGAAGCCATTGAGGAACCAGCTGTCTCTTCATGACTCCTGTGAATTTCATCTCCCACTAGCATGTTATTTTTTTTCTAGGCATGTGTGAAGAAAAATATTTCTGTAGAAAACATTAAATAGAATTTTCAAAGGGCTCCATCCTTTCTTTAGCATTATTTCTGTGTTCAGTACAGAATGGCTGATTTTTCCAGCATTGCCAAGTGTGTGGTTCAAAAACCATCAAATGTGTTTGGACTGGAGGTGGTGGATGTGAGGACCAGTCAGGGTGGTCATTTTGGACCACATATTGCTGGAAAGTCGGAATACACTGTCTGCTGAGAGAGGAGATGTTTGAGACTAAGATGTGCTAGTGAGGTCAGTGCTCAGGGCACCATCCCAGGGTAAATACTTCTAGCTGCTGGTTTCTAAGGTCCAGTTCCCTAAATATACCCCCCTGGGGGATAGTACCATGATAATTTGCTTTAGCAATGTCAAATTAATCAGTTTGAGATATGCAGAAACTCAGAATAATAACTTGCTGAAGTAGTAGACTTAAGTCCTTATGTTTACAAAAATCAAATTAAATTAAAAGGTGTTTGTTTTAGTCCACTTTTCACTGCTGTGGCTAAAGGACATGACGAGAACAAATTTTAGGAGGGAAGAGGTTTATTCAGAGGTCTGTGGAAGGCCTACTCCTTCTCTGGGGCTGGACGTGAGGCTGAACAGCATGGCAGCAGGCCTGGCTCCAGAGAGCAGGTAGCTCAAGGCGTCCGTCACATGGGGAAGCAGACAGGAGAGCTCCAGCCAGATTCAGAGTGTGCACCCACAGGCGCTGCCGCCCCACCTAGCCACAGCCGGCCTGCCTGCCGCCAGTTGATCCCTGGCAGGGGATCAACACACTGATTGACTTAAGGCTGTCTTATCCCAATCATTCCACATCAGCCTTCCTGAATTGTCATGATGAGCTTGGGGGGACACCTCACTTTCAAATGCAGCAGTGTTCTTTGGGAGTGAAGGAACTGGGCAAGACACTGATGCCCTGCTTCCTCAGTACAGATGCCTGTTCTTCTGTGTTGTCTCCACCCCTTCACCACACTGTTTCCACCTCCCCAGTGTCCTGTTCTTCTTCCCAGTGATTGGCTTGGGAATGTGGCTCACTGCTGTCCAGTAAGCAAAGGGAAGGCCTACTGCTTACCGGGACGTTTCTGGGACAAGTGCACCTCCTTGGAGATAGCCTGGGAAGAAGTGGCGGGATGTGTCCCTGGAATGGCTTGCACTCCACAGGAGAAGCCAGGAGAGGAAGGCGGGAGGCCTGCAGATCTTAAGAGTGTTTCTTGCCCGCGTCCTGGGAGGCCACGCGATCCTCCTTGCACTGGGGGCATCTCCCAGGCTGGGTCTGCGTCTTGGGGGAGCAGTGACTGCTGCCCCAGTCATGGGGTTTTGAGCGCTTTTCCTTTCATGAAGTCTTCTTAATGCTAGCTCTTAAAAAGTTACTGTTTTCTAAACATTTAGGAATATAAAATGTTGGATATTAGTCCAGGATAATTTTGATATATTTTTAAAAGAAACAAAAACACAATTATTCAGAAGGGAAGGTTAAATAGAAGTGACAGTTAAAAAACTGCAATTTAAAATCAACAAGGCATGGGGCTGGAGTGGTGGCTCAGCGGTTGCAGCACTTGCCTGGCATGCGTGAGGACGCAAGTTCAAACCCCAGCACCACGTGCGCAGCGAAGTCTCCGAGCAACAAAGGCCACATGGAAAATTAAATAGATTTTCTCTCTCTCTCTCTCTCACTGTCCCTCTCTCTATTATAGAAATTCTTAGAAACTAAACCAGGAGGCTTTTCAAGGGGTATTCAGCCAATTCTTTAGTGACTTTTGGATATGAGTTAGGACTTAGTTCATATGTCAGTGGTGAATCCATGAAAGAAAATAAACCCATGTACAGTCACTTGGCATCAAGCTCTTATTTTATCTTCATTATCAGTGACTTTCAATTTCAAATACATGTTTTTGAAGTTATATTGTTTCATTTTTCTGCAGAATTTTTTAAAGAGAGGGACAGTGAGAGAGAATCAGTGTTATGTAGTTTTCCGCGTGGCTTTCATTGCTCCAACACTTCGTTGTGTATGTGGTGCTAGGGTTCAAACCAGCGTACTTCTGCATGCCAGCAAGTGCTGTAACCGCTGAGCCACCCGCTCCAGCCCCTGCAGAATTATCCTTTGCTTTTCATTTTAAATATATATGCTGTTTATGATCTAATTCAGTTTCTTTTAAAAAGACACTAAAATCTGTCTTGGTGGAGTAGGTTTTTGTTTTTTTGTGCCATTTTTTTTTACATATTTTTTACTATGTAGTTCTACTTCCTCAATGAACTTCACCTAAAAGAAAAATCTTGGATAGGAACCTGGGAGTCAGAAGCAGTTTTTAGTGTGGAATTTGTGAATCCTGGAAGGATTTGCAGGTGGGGATTTGTGTCTGTCTCTCAAATAGCAGCACTAGCGAGGAGACCCCACAAATTTGCAACAACCCCAACTTCATTTGGTCCATCTGGGGTTGTATGCAGTGTGGTTGGTGAAAGGAGTTTCTGCCCTACGCCTGAAAGGAGGCAATTTGAGCCCAATTTTTATTTAATTATTTAAGTACTGGGGATAAACCCGGATGCGCTACCACTGAGCTACAACCCTAGAACTTTTAATTTTTTGTTATTTTTGAGGTAGGGTCTCACTAAGTTTCTAAGACTAGCCTTGAACTTGCAGTCCTCCTGCTTCAGCCTCCCAAATCTTTGGGATTACAGGCATACACCATGGTGCCCAGCAAGCCTGACTTTTAAAGTCCACATCAAAGGATTCAAAGTGCAAACCTCATGCCACCAGCCATCCCAGGTCAGTAGGTGGCAGGAAGGTGAGACTGGCCAGGTCCTACTTCCCCATCTTGTCCACTGTGCTGCTTCTGTTCCAGGAGACCAACCCACGTAGCCTTATAGATTCTTATTTATTTTGGTTGAATTCATTGCTGTCTTCTGTTTGGGGGAGGGGGTGTGCACCTGTTGCCCCAGGTTTAGCTGTGAGAGTCCCTTGAAGGTGCCCTTTCCACACACTTCTTCCTTATACGCATTCTTTTCTGAACTAACAAGACCTGGGCTCATCTTCGCTTTCCCCCTTCCAGCCCCTGTTCCCTGGAATGGAGAAGAGCTGTGAAAACAAGATCTGGCACTGGGCCTTGCCCCGGTCCACGGCTTTTCCCAGCCATCCAGCCACAGGGATGCGTGTGTTACGCAGGCTGAGTGTCAGGTTTGGAGGTGCGGTGTGCTGCACAGAATGTCTTTGTCTGTGAGTCTCTAACAGCTTGGGTATTGGTGGGGATGTTCCTGTCTGTATATCCCCTCTATTGGCTTCCAGTGTATATGTGCGTCTTTTTTTTTTTTTTTTTAAGAAAGACAGTGAGAGAGAGAAGGAGAGAGAGAAACAACTTTAGTTTTTCATGTGGCCTTTGTTGTTCCAATATTCAGTTGCGTACATGGTGCTGGGGTTCGAACTCGAGTCCTCGCGCATGCTAGGCAAGCACCGTAACCACTGAGCCACCACTCCAGCTCTAGATGTGCATCTTTATCCAGCCCTGAAAGCTTGCAGAACTGACTTTGATAGGGCTGGAGCAGGGGCTGGAGCGGTGGCTTGGCAGTTATGGCACTTGCCCAGCATGCACAAGTACATGTGTTCAAACCCCAGCACCCACGTTCACAGCTAAGTGTTAGAGCAACGAAAGCCGTGTGAAAAACTCAATAAAAATTGATTCTGTCTCTCTCTCTCTCTCTCTCTCTCTCTCACTGTCCTTCTCTCTTTAAAAAAAAAAGAAAGAAAGAAAGAAAAAAAAAAGAAAGACTGACTCTACTGTGCTCACCGCTGCTGTAGTAGGTGAGACTGATTAGAAAAGGTACTGGGCCTTTAGCAGAAGTTACCTGGGTGCCAGGAGTCTCTGCAGTTCTTAATAGAATGATTTCACACGAGGAAGGACAGTGAAGGGAAGAAGCTGTTAAAGAGTGGACAGTGGTCAGCCTTGTGGAGCGGGAGGTCCATTGAGCTCACCGGGAGATCAGCTGCTCCTTCTCTAGAACTGGGCTCGGTGGTAGCAGAGCCCTTTGGAAGGTGCCTGGTGTGGCTGCCTGGGATCTGATCAAAGGACATCCCCAGGGGGTGGTCTGAGATGTTCTCCAGATTTATCTTTTGTCTTGTTTGGTTTGGTCTTTTTTAAATTTTCTCCGTAGTCAAAATTCCTATAATTATGATTCTGACATTGCCTGTATATCGAGGTGGATATACATCAACAGTTTATCTGTAGAGAACAGATCAGTAATCTTTGCAAATATGTGGAGTGTCTCTGAATTTCACTTCTTTTAAAGGAAAAGTGGTTTTACTGATTACCTCTAAACAGTACCTAACCCTAAAAGACTTCAAAGAGCATTTCGTTTTTAAAATGTTTCTTTTTTTATTGCTAATAAAACAAGTGCATTTGTTTGATTTGACTTACCTTTGATCTTACTAAAAGAAACCAACCCCTGTATTTCCCAAGGTCATGCCCTCCCTTTCCCGCCCTCTGCTCTCCCCTCCTCTCTCCACCTCTTCTTCAGAGCTTCCAGAAAGGCATTGCTGCAATTAGTGCAGTGCTGCAGGAGCTCAGTGGCTTCCCCTGTTTGGGCTCCCTCCTGTCCCCTGTGGTCTGTGTGCCTGCAGGGACCTGTGCTTTCCTGTTCCTGAAGAGTCCTGGCTGATCTTTTTCCACTGAATAACAGCATTAGAAACACAAAAGCATTGTTTTTTACCTCGAAATGTGAAAAGATGGGACCCGGAGAAGAGCAGGACATTAAATGTCATATGATGCATTTGCAGATAGGAGCCTCGAGTTTCCAGCACTTGGGGCTGGCTGTACAGCGCAATTTTGGTCTCCGGTCTCAGTGCGTGCTTGTACCTGAAGGTTAGCAGGCTGGCGAGCCTGGGAGGACATGTGGACCCGTGGGGCCCCGCACCACTCCCTGCCCTCCCTGCTGTGGCTGTGCCTTCCCTTGATGGGTGCTCCTTTTCGCTCCCCAGTACCAGGGGTGGCAGATGTGCAGTGGCACACCACCCCCTCCTCCCTCCTGGTGGGATTAGGACCGAGCGCTCTTTCTCTGAACGCACGCCTCTCTCCGCTGTCTTCAGGAGACACTGCCACAATGTGAGACTGGCTGCCCTTGTCACGGGGTTGCCAGCGCTGAGTAGAAGTGAAAGGTGTTCATTGCTTACTGCAGGATCCTCCACAGGCTGTGCCAGCAAAAGTAGATAGGTTGTTTTTCTGTTTTTTTGCAGTGCTGGGGATTGAACCTAGGGCCTCCCTCATGCTAGCCAAGCGTTCTACTGCTGAGCCACACCTCACCCGTTCTTACTCTTTTCTGAGTCAGGGTCTTCCTGCGTTGCCAAGACTGGCCTCACACCTGTGACCATCCTGCCTCTGCCTCCTGACTGGTGTGGGTGACAGGCCAGCGCTCCTGCAAGTGGCAGAAGTAAGCATCCATGGGGCTGTGCACCTGAGCTTTTTCCCTTCTTCCAGATGCTCACGCTCGTCCTCATTCCCTCTCTCCCTCCCTCATTCCTATGTCCACCAGTGTGGGCCCTGTTGAGTGCTCCCCACTCCATCCTTCTGAATCCGGCACCCACCTTTTGCCTTTGCAGGCTTGGTGCCGACCCCTATAATTCCCCCTCGGGGCTTTTGCATAAGTTTGTATCCTCCACCTTTCCTCCGCTTGGGAATGTAAGGTGACAGAATCTTCCAAAGCTGCTTCTCTATGCTGCCCTAAGAGAGCTTAAGCACCGAGCCACATCCCCAGCCCTCTTTTTTATATCTTATTTTGAGACAGGGTCTTGCTAAGCTTCTCAGGGCCTCACTAAGTTCCTGAGGCTGGCTTTGAACTTGTGATCCTCCTGCCTCAGCCTCCTGAGTCAGTGGGATTACAGGCATGCAGCACCATGCCCAGCTGCAGTAGAGGCATATAAGCACACATTCAAAGAGTTTATAGCTTCAGTTCTAAAATTTCAGTCATGAATTGGGCATAAGTACAAAATTACAAACCTCAGTGCATGTATCTGCTTCCCGGTACCATTAAATTTTTCGTTGATTTGAACACAAAATAAAAAAGCAGACAGACAGGGAGCTCTCCCAAGTCAGATTCGATGTGATTTTCACCAACAAAGACAAGGTCTCTGTAAACTCTCATCCATTTGTAGTGGTCCCCAAATGGTCAGACCATGAAGCCAAAGGAAGCTGGCACGAGAAATAGAAAATATTCAAAATCAAATTCTTACCATGCTCCCAGCAGATGAGAGTCTAGAGCATAGCATCAGGAGCTGGACTTTGCCATGGGTCCCTGGTTCTTCAGCCAGGACTGCGGCACACATGTCTCAGAACCAAGATCACATCCGCAGCACCAAACTCGGGAAGGACAAATGTACCCGTCGAGGTTGTGCCGTCCGAACCGCTGCGGTGGAGCATTTTCATTCCTCTGAGGAGCATTTCCAAGGAACGAAAGGGCTTTGGGGAGCAGGCGGCCAAGTCTTAGGCATTTGTGGGAGACTGCAGCTGTGGCTTGAGTCCTGACTAGGAGTGGAGTGTGTGTTGACTCAGACAGCAGAGGGGTCCTTTGGATTAGGGGTTTCTCAGAATGCAGCCCAGGGGCATTCCTTGACATTGCTCTATTTTCCAGGGTCTTAAGGCTCAGGTAAAGTTCAACTTTGTCACAGAGAATCAACTTTCAGCAAAATGGGAAGACATAGTAGAGCCCATCAGTGTCTCAATTATAAACATCTATTGAATTTTCAATACTTTATTTGGTGATCTTTATAAACATTAGTATATTATTTTGGTCTTTTCCAATAATGTTATACAAAGTTTACTGATCAGCCTTGGAAGTGTACATCACCAATAATGTCTTACTCTGTAGATTGTGTTAAGAGTGGGGGGACCAGAATACCCCCGATAGAGTAGAGTAGCCAAATTTCTCAGCTTTTTTGTCCCTGTCATTGAGATATGACATAGCAAAGGTTGTGTAGATAAATGGCAAAGGTAAGAAATGGCCCCTGTTCCCGTGTAGTTCCATACTGTGAAGGCTGTAACCGACAAAGCTGCCAGTGTCGGTGCCGCACGCTGGCAGTGATTTAGTACGTCTTCTCTCAGACGGGGCACCTGAGACAAAGGCCACATGGCCCGTCAAGCATGAAGCCCCTGACTCAGGAGCCACAGGAAGACCTTCTGAGCGAGGCTTGCTCTGTCAGTGGCAGCTGGTTTTATTTCTTGTGTTTCATGTATTCATAAGAGGATGGAGAGAATCTTTACCTGCACAGCATTTGGATGCCAGCTCTGCCTAAGGTAAAGGGGTGAAGGACATGTCACCTCTACCCTCTGTGACCTCTCTCGGTGAGTCTGCTGAAGTGAACGGACGCTGGACAGGTTAACAGCACAGGCACAGGTTTATTTACATACAAGCAGATGGGAGTCCCACAAAGTAAGAAGCTCAGCAAGCGCAGATGGTTGAGGCTTAAGTAGCGTTCTGAGCTGCGGAAAGCAGAAGGGGCTTAGAGTTTCTGGGGGAGGTGAAAACAGGAAGGAATTCGACAGCTTCTCAGTTTTGATTGACATGTGGAGTGTTGGTTCCCCGCCTGTCCCTGTAACGGGCTGTTTTGACCTCGGTGTGGACCTCGGAGTCACAGTGCCACTCAGTTGGATGATGCTTTATGTTCTTACGGTTCCGGTCAAAGTGGGACTGTTCAGCAGTCATGAATGGCTGCATTCAAACGCTGAAGACCTGAGAGGATGAGCTCTGTTCTGTCAGGAGGCTCGAAAGATTGAGGCAGGGTCCTCACCAGGAGCCCCTAAGACCCAAACCAGATGTCAAGATGACACCAACCAGTCAGTCTGTTGGGAACATGTGCCAGTGAGCTCGCCATCACAGTGGACAAAGCACCCAAGAAGAAACCTGGAGGAGAGAGCTGCTTTGGCCTAGAGTCTCAGAGGTATTGGTCCAAGGTCCGTTGCTATGGGCCTGTGGGAAGGCAGAGCATCACGGCGGGGAGGGCATGGTGGAGCAGAGCGGCTCAGCCAAGGTGGCCAAGAAGCAGAGAGAAGAGAAGGGGCAGGTCCCCAGGGACCCGCTCCTTCCCCTAGTTCCCGCCTCCTACAGTTTCCACCCATGCCGGGTAGTCCACTCATCTGTGAAGCCCTCCGTGTACTGGTGCACTGATGAGGTCAGGCCCCGCATGATCCAGTCACTTCCCAAGAGCCCATCTCTGAGCACTGCTGCGCTGGGGACCAGCCTTCAACACATGAGCCTTGGGGCCACTTCAGATCCTGCCCATGCCAGAGCGTTATGGCAATTATGGACCATCATTGCTGAGAATGGCCTAGTTTAAAGAGGTGTCCAGGGGCTGGAGCGATGGCTCACTGGTTATGGCGCTTGCCTGGCATACGTGAGTACATGGGTTCAAACCCCACCATCCACGTGCACAACTAAGTGTCAGAGCGACAAAGGCCATGTGGAAAACTCAATAAAAATTGATTCTCTCTCACACACACTTTCCTTCTCGCTTTAAAAAGAAAAACAAAAGAGGTGTCCAGTTAGCCTGGTGACGTACGTCGTTGTCACCCAGAGAGCCAGCAGAATAAGCATGCAGATGAGAGTTTTGGAAACTCAAGGGTGCCGTCCTCTATACTTGCAGACCAGCTGCTAGCCCTTCCCATTAACTGCCATGTGTTTCTTCTCTTGATGAATTTCTCTGATGTATTTGGTAACAGTGTTTAAAGAAGCAACACTGGCAGCCACCTTTGTTACTATGTCTTCTGTACCAGCACCCTCAGGAGAAAGATCGGTACAACATCCGGTTTTATTTAACACTGTACGCAAGCCCCAGCATGGGTGAAAAGCGGACCTAAAGCTGCAAGACCTTCTGTTCAGGGTCTTCCTGCCCAACACACGGGTTACCAGCGTGACTTCTGCGCATCCGAGCCCGTGCGAGGACCGTCTGGCCAAAAAGTCCGAGATTCTTCCCCAATTTGTAAATCAGTTTTGGTTGCGTATTAGCAGTTCCCACAGTAGCCAAGAGCAAGTCCCTCGAGTGCCTTTGAACGCTTTCCTCTCTGGAAGGTGGGCACTAGCTTATCTTCATAAACCCAACATTTGCTCTGGTTTTTTTTTTTTGTCTGCTCGTTTGTTTATGCTAGAGCATAAGCCTTCGCCAAAGCCATCTACAAACTATGTATGGTGTCATGCCTCTTTTTTTTTATTTTGGTATGGAAAAAGGATTAGGGCAGCAGGACGCTTTCCACCCCAGGCTGCTTTTAACTGGACACAGTGCAGAGTGGCGCCCCTTCTTCAGTGCTGCAGGCAGAGCACCGTGCATGGCACCCTGAGCTCCTGTCTTCTGAAGCTTAAGATCTGGGCCAAGCATTGAGACAGGGTGAAGAAGCAGACCCCAGTTGACCTGAGGTCCCCACCTCTGAAGCAGCCACCCCTCTTGAGTGGGAGAGTAACTGACCATAAGGTGGTAGAAGAGGACAGAGCAAGAGCGACGGTGTGGCCTCTTGTCCATCAGTTGCTTGAGCTTTTCAGTCAGTCTCGTAGAAACCTGCGTGCGTCAATCAGAAAACCATCCTGTTGTTTCTGAGACCTTCAGGGTTTCTCTTCGCCCTCCAAAGCATCGCACAGTCAGCAGTGCTGTTTAGGTTATATCTGCCCCACTGCAGCCACTGTTACTCATACGATATTTAGGGAGGGTTCACCTCTTTCTCTGAAAAAGAGCTTGTTCCCAGGTGGAAGTGTCCAGACTCCTGGGACTCGGACCCGCCTTTCCCTGCCTTCTCATGCCATCACCCACCTACTCAACCCAGTCCAGTTTTTGTCTGATCCACATGCATCTAACTGGGTCCAATCCAGTTAATTATTGATACACTCCAGTCCTGGACCCCGTGCAGTCCGAACGTTGCTCGCATAAACTCAGAGCTTGAAACGCAAGTACATGGGACTTGAGAGCAAGAGAGGCCTGGCCAGCAGCCCCAGTTCTGAAGAGGCAGCGCGCACGAGGGCCCTGGAGGCGCCCCACTTGCCTGCTCAGTGCTCACTGCAGGAGGTAGGGGACTTTGGATCTCTATTAAATTAGGAAATTAAGGCTTTGTTTTTTAATAGCGTACTTGGGATTAAGCCCAGCGTCTCATACAGGCTGGGCAAATACTCTACCACTGAGCTATGTCTCCAGTTTGCCAGTTGGGCAGCCCAGAGATCTCCGCTTTGCAGCAGAGGCAGACGGCACTTGGGGACAGAGCATGGGAAGGGTATCAACAGCCTGATTGGCTGTGGCTCAGCCTTCGCTTGTCAGGGGCAAGGCCTGGTTGTTCCCTGCCTGAAGCTCAGCTGCTGCTTAGCTGGAACTCGCCTCTTGCTTACAAATGTGTGCTCCTGAGTTAGGCCTTCGTTGGTTGACACTGCCGAGGCAGGTTTCAATTCCGTGTGTAAGGACTCAAGGTACAGAGGCATCCTTTGGCCAAATTCTGTCTAATTTAACAATCACACAAAATAAGATGACCAAACTAGGTTCTCTGTTGTCTGTTACCCCAGCGAGAATCGATTTCTGTAATGCTTTAAGTCACTTGGCTGGTGTCTACCTGCACTGTCTGATGAGGAACAATTTACCTGTAAGAGACAAAGGCGAGCAGAAGCTAGTAGAGAGGAAATTAATGACAGTTCTGCAGCCACCTCTGCAGCACAAGCTCGACCTGCCGTGGAGCCTTGGTCTGTGTCAGCCCAGGGAGGCCTTCAGAACCACCCAAAGAATACACGTCAGGTTCTGTTTAACTCAGTGAGTGATGAGGAACCAGAGAGCTCTAATGTCCTGTTCGAGGAAAAGGCAAAAAAACAGACACATTGCTGTAGACGGGAGCTATTTCATTACCATCTCTTTTCTACTACTCAGAGTTGTAAGCAGATCAGAAGCAATGGCAGGTGTGAGCTCCTAGAACCCTACACACCTGCTGTGCGTGCGTGGTGTGCAGGGCAGTGTTCACAGCTCCCGCCAGTGTGATTTTGCCGCTGTTACCTTTGGGCTGTATTTACTTATCGTATGTCTCTTCATGTCTCCATCTGAAGAAAAAAGCTGCCAAGTCATAACGTCGAGAGTAGAGGTGTGCATGTTAATAAATATATTTTAAATACGGTCAAAGCCAAGTCGGTGTAAATCCCTGAAGGAGCTTCCCCCTGAACGCTGGCTGGTGGAACTCCACCTTAGACCGTTGCTAGACAACACGGACCCAACACTTGCTTTGGTACCATAGCTGGATCGGAATCCTTCCGTTACCTATCTCCTTCACACACTCATGCACTTTCACACAGATGTGGCCAGAACAAAATTTTTATACTGCCCCAATCCCAATATTTCAAAACCCCAAATCTGAAACCAAAGGAGTAGTCACAGCTTTACCTCTGCTCAGGTGACCTGGGTGCTCTTCGGCTCCAATTCCGTTTGGAGGGTACTCAGAGACCCTTATTTAGAGGGTGATCAAGCCTCTGTCCCACTTGCTTAAAATGCTAGGTTTTATTGGACCTGGGTCCTACCCACTTGTGTCAGGCAGTGCTCTGCGTGCCCTGTTCCTGGTTCCTGCACCTCGTGGGTTCTCTTGTGCCTCAGGTCTGCTGCTCTGGGGAGTCGGGTGAGATATTCTGACAGCAACGCAGCCTGGTGTCCACACAAGAGGAGGAATTGTCCTCCAAGGCCCCAGAGACAAGAGAGGCACTAAGGCCATCTCCACCTCCACCATCTCACCAGAGTCGCCAACAAATGTCATGGGACAAACGAGGCAAGACACCCAAGGAACTTTCAGGAAGCAGGTTTAATTTAGCTGCATATTGGCCTGGGGAGCAGAAAGCAAGAAGGGTTTGCTCTTATGAATGTATACTTCCTTGGGGGATTATAGGACAGTGCTGGTTACAGTTTGATTGGATAGTAGTTAAAGGTCATGCAGTAATTAGCTCATCTGTAAAAACTGAAACTGTAGGTTTAAGACAAAACAAAAGAGGAAAATTTTTTAAATTCCCAGGTTTAATTTTTACAACTTTTTGCGACTAAGTCTTCCACCGTTCCTTCAGGTTTGTGTGATGCAGGAAACTTAACTGAGCCAATGTTGTTTTGCTGGAAGCAGATTAAAGTTGATTTGGGATAGGGTCTCGGGTCTTTCCATGTCTTCACATTCCTCTCCCTTGCAAGGGGGGATGTGCGTGCTCTTCTGCAGCTTGCTCTGTTCATCTCAGGCCAGGGCCCATCCATCATACGGCCTTAGCAAGTGCTGCCTCTCTCGGCACAGTCCAGAGTGGGGTGCCCCATACTGCGTAGGGCCTTGCCTCTCAGGTTCTCATCTTGCAGCACCGCAGAACAGATGGACCTGCTGCTGCCAGCTCGGCTCTCAGGACTGTTGCTCTGCTGGGATTCTGCGCGTTCCCCATTCTCCTTTGAGCACCTAGGAGTAGAACTGTGGGATCCGTGGCAGTTGTGTTCAGCCACGTTGAGGCTCTTCCGCGATGGCTGCACCATTTAATACAGCGTAAGGCTTCCCACCTGCCCTCCCCTCCGCGCCCCTTATTTCCCTGGTGCTTGTGGATGTGAGTTTGGCCACCTGGTGGGTGTGACTCCAGTGCCCTACTCAGGGGTGAGTGAGCGCTGCTTGTGCTCCCTGGCCACTTGCTTGTTGTTGCCCACTTTTAAATGGGGTGTTGTCTTTTTCATTGAGGTGTTGGAGTTTTTACAATCTCTGTATTCCGAACCCACGTCTGGTCTTCTCCCTTCCTGTGGGCTGCCTTTCCTTCTGCTGACAGGTTTCATAAAGTGCATCATGTCTTTTTCTCCCATGCTCGAGCTTTCAGTGCCATATTTAAGGGACCATTGTCAAATCCAGTGTCATGAAGATTCCC
Source organism: Aplodontia rufa (assembly GCA_004027875.1). Taxonomy (NCBI): domain Eukaryota; kingdom Metazoa; phylum Chordata; class Mammalia; order Rodentia; family Aplodontiidae; genus Aplodontia; species Aplodontia rufa. The sequence continues at coordinate 14,037 of PVKS010011379.1, read as the reverse complement.
TCCCCCCTTTTTTTCTTCTAAGAATTTGATAGTTTTCACTCTTGCAGTTAGGTGTCTGTAAGGTCAGGGCCCCACTCTCTCTTCGCACCACTTGTTGAAGACAGTGTCTGTACCCACGTGGTGTCTTGGTGTCCTCTTGAACAGCCAGCCAGTGTGGAGGCAAGCCATTGTCCTGCTTATCTGCCCTGTGCCTGCACCATGTAGTCCAATTGTGTGGCTTTTTGCAGTATGTTTTCAGAATTGGAATTGTAGGTCCTCCACCTCTGTTGTCCAAGATGCTGTCACTCTGTGGGACCCTTGGGATCCCACATGAGTTCTGGGGTGCCTTTCTACACTTCCGCAAAACCCAAAAGAAGCACCATTGGGAATTTGATAGGGATTGCGTTGACTGTTTCATTGGATCATACTGGTTTCTTTGGTACCGAAAACTCATTCCTTGTCCCTGATGCCAGTTTATTTCACTTCAGTAATGAGGGTGTGGCTTTGAGAAAAAAAAAAAAGATTTATTACTTTGTTATCAAAGGAGAAGCACAGGAAACTCCAGTTCTAGAGCTTGTGATTCTGACTATCAGGGAAGAGAGGGCTTTTAAAGAAGCTATTCAGAGACTACAGTCCAGGTGCTCCCTGTGGCATTTGGGAGACAGCCATTCCTTAGATCTTGGTTGCCTGGTAGGTGTGTGCCAAATACTGAGGACCCAGCCTAGGTTGCTCAAAGGTAATCCTGCCCCTCTACCCCAGGTTAAGGAGGGGGAGAGAAGAGGAAAGAAAATGTGTCCATTTTAAAATAAGTCTCAGTGGCAGAGCAATCAGGGCCGTGTTCAGAGCGTGAGGTGACACTGTGACATCTCAACAGTATTGTCTTTTCACATGTGAGTGTGGAATGGCTCTCTGTATTTGAACTTTAACATGCTTCCAGAATAGTTTTTAAATTTTCAAGGCACAGATCTTGGTTTATTCCTAAGTATTTTTATTCTTTTAATGTTGTGAATAGATCTGTTTTCTTCATTTCGGTTTTGTTTGTTTATTGATTTTGTGTGGTGGTTTTATATGCTGCCACATGGAGAGCATTCGGTAGTCATCAGGATTTTTCCGGATTCTTTACAGTTTTCTGCACATACAGTCGTCGGTGAACAGAGGTAGCCCTACTCCTTTTCCTACTTGGTTCCCGTTTCGTTCTTTTTCTTGACTAATTGCCTGGTGAGAGCAGTGGTTTATTGTGATGTGTTAGATTCGAGGTCCTTATTAGGCCTGTGGGTGGGGAGGCCAGGTGGGGGGAACGTGGGGTCTGGAGGTGGGGAACAGGGCTGCTCTGGAGATGCGAAGCTGGGACCTGCTGGTTGTGCTGCCATAGCTGTTTAGGCCAGAAGGCTGCCACACAGGGATGATTGCAGAAAGGAGGACACGGTCAGGGCAGAGCACAGGAGGAGGCCTCACGCTGCAGGCTCCATAAGTAGAAACAGTTTCCTTCTCCCTGTCCCCATCGTCCTGGAGATGGACACCTCCCACAGATTGGTCTTGGATGGTCCCACAGAGCCATCTGGGGCTGGTCCATTTCTAGGCCTGTGCAGCGGTGGCTCACAGAGGGCGTCGAAGTGCGGGCTTAGGTTTTGGCCTGCTCATGTGTGATGATTAGACATACCAGGGAAAGGCCTCATCTCCAGACCTGGCCCAGCAAGCTGAGTGGGAGTTTGCATGCATGGAGCAAGAAATACAGAAGGGCTAGCCTTGGAACATTCCAGAGAGATGACAGACAGTCAAGCTGTCGTCACCCTTCAGAGTCCTTCCTTGGAAAGTCCTGCTTCATGCTCACTCCACTGTCCTCTTCTGCCTTATATGGCTCTCAGGTCCCTCCAGGCCTGCTGTTGCTGTCAGCCTGCAGTCCTGTGATGGTCCCTGGGTCTCCTTGAGCACGACCCACTGGCTGTCCCGGATACCTGGCTAGGGTCGTGCCACGTACAGGCCACCTTGGAAGCACCTTAGGTACACCACAGAAGCCTATGGAAATGTGAATTCCTGTGAACAGAGTCCAGGAAAGGTTGATGAGTAGTGAATGAGTTCAGCACTCTCACAGGATAAAAAATCAACACATAAAATCTGTTGTATTTTTATGTCAGTAATAAACAGTCCAAAAAGGAAACTAAATATATACACTCCCTGAGAGTGCATATTTGGCTTAATAGATTACCAAATTGCTAAAAACAAAAAAAAAAAAAACAATAACTTCTGGCTGATACAGTTACAGAGAATTCATATTTCTATAGCATTTGATTTTTTTTTTAACCATCAGTGTGAATTTCTTTTAAGAGAGTGAGGAACAGTGAGAGAAAGAGAAAGAGTCCATTTTATTTTGTTTTTCATGTGGCTTTCATTGCTCTGACCCTTAGTTGTGTACTGGGTGCTGGGGTTCAAACCCACGTTCTTGTGCATGCCAGCCAAACACCATAACCATTGAGCCACCACTCCAGCCCCTGTGTATTTCTTACTGAGTGAAATAGTATTTAAAATCTTTTACGAAAACACGAACACTCCAGTTAGTTGCAGATGCTGACACTGAAAATAAAGTCTCTGTGTGGGTCATGCTTGACTCCCGTGGCAGAAGCATCAGTATCCCTGGTCCCTGGGGGATGCGGGAAGCCTGCAGAGAGTCGCTCTGGAATTCTTTACCCTCGTGTTCAAGGCTGCATTTCCGCAGTCAGGTCTGCCAGCCCGTGGGCACAGTTCGCTCCTCTACTTCAAACCTGGATTATTTGGGACTGATTTTGGGATAGTATCTGAATTTCTGTCTCTTGGGATGTTTTTTCCAAGGAATACAGAGAGTTTTTTTTTTCCTCTTTGGTATATGTTTAAGTGTTTTTAAGTGATGAAACTTTAAAAAAAAACTTATTAAAGTTGATTTTGGTGGGGAAAACAGTTTTTAAAATTTCTGACTGTTTTTTCTTCTTTCTCTTTTGAAATCTCCAGCCAGCAAGAACGTTAGTTATGACAAGCATGCCATCCGAGTAAGTCCTTGTTAATTTCATGACTTCCCATGCAGTGTGAAACTCCGCCTTTCTGCCTGCATACTATCATTCTGGGTCACTTTTATTGAATGTAATTGATATGTGAGTTAGAAGATCGTTGAAAACTGAAACCGTGGCTGACTGGGAACAGTTCAGAGCCTAAAGCTGGGGGCCGTTGGGTGGCCTGGGAGGGTCTGCGCTGTTCTTGCTATTGCCTTTACTTGCGGAGTTCCTTGTGGCTTTGTCTGCGCATCCGACCCCCACCACGGATGTTGGGTAGACGGAGCACTGCCGGCCGGAACACTCTCCTTAAAGACCCTGAAGCACCCGGGGTAGAAGCTCTGCACTTCCGTGTTAAGCAGCTATCTTCGCATCTTGCTGAAGGGTTAATGGCTTGCTGGCACGCTCTTATCCTCCTCCTCAAACATTTAGCACAGCAGAGAACATCCAACAGAAATACAGCGCTGTATTCAGCGCGGCAGATTTTTGAATTCCTGTTTAAAAGGGAAAACTGTTTTTTATATCAATCATAGATTTTGAGGTTTCAAGACATTCATGAAAGCACTGGGGCATTTCAGCGGAAAAGCTGCTGCAGAGGAGTACATGCTCAGACCACTGTAGCAGGGCATGCAAATGAAAGGGCTCATGCTTTAAAAACTGCACATCTTCTGGAAAGGGGGCTTGCTCATCATTTTTGTAAATGTTTTATGAAACATTGAACATTTTAAATAGTCTAATGCAGAGTGATAATGAATGTGGGCATAATGATTTAAATGTCCACATTTATTTTAGTTTTAAAAATAAGTGTTCATGATGTTATTTTCTCATTAAAGGATTTAAAAAGAAAACTTTGCTTTAGACCATAGTTATGTCTCCTTTTTTGTAGACTTCTTGTGTATCTTAAGACAAGCCTGGACGTTCTATTTCTGCGTTGACTATCAAGGTCTTAAAAAGACATTTTACTCCTTTGGATGTCTTATGGAGACTGCTGGCCTGGGAATGGAAAAAGTCAGTTCTTTAGATCTAGTTTAGAGGGGTTTGCTTCTTTTTTGCTTTATTATAGTTTCTTTGGTCTTTTTTTGCTTTTTTTGTTTTTGTTTTGTTTTTCATGAGGCTCGTAAGCATAGCTTCCCTCGGACAGGTGTTGTGGGGCTGGATCCTGACCCACTCGTCTCTGCCCTGCGGAGCCTGAGAGCTATGCCCTTGCCTCACAGGCGAATTAGTTGAGCACTGGAGATGGGCAGTATCCCAAGGTCACCCACAGCAGGGGAAGCGGGCATTGCACGCAGGTTGTGTGAGCACAGACACTGTCCTCTGCACTCAGTGCCCCTGTGCAGAGGAGAGACACTCACCTCGTGCCCCCCTGAGGTTGTGATGATGGCATTTCAGGCCCTTGGTGTTTCATGGAGGATTCCCAAACCTTCCAGGGAGAGGCAGAGTAGCAGAGCATTAGAACTGAAGGTGTGGGAAGGCGATGGTGATATAAGAGCAGAGACCTGAGAGTTGTTTATTAAGGAAGTTAGATAGAAAAGTGTGTAGGGCATTGAGAGAATGACAGGCTGGAAGATGAACAGCAGTGAACTGAATGGAATCAAGGTGCTTCCATCATATTTGCGCTAAGCTTTGATAGGATGACTTAACAGAAAAGTGTTTTTTCCTCTCTTAAGAGGAAAACTGAGGGGCTGGAGCAGTGGCTCAGCGGTTTCGGCGCTTGCCTGGCAAGCACAAGGACCCAGGTTCAAACCCCAGCACCACGTACACAACTAAGTGTTGGAGCAACTAAGGCCATGTGAAAAACTAAATAAAGTTGTTTCTCTCTTTCTCTGTCTCTCTCACTGTCCCTCTCTCTTTAAAAAAAAAGAGGAAAACTGAGTCTGACATTTAAAAATGTTATATTCTCAAAAGAAGCATTTGGTTCTGATGATGCACTCATTGGATCAGAGGTGTCTGGGAAGTAGATCGTTGGCATGGAGGGGAAAGTACTGGGCTCAGGGTCTGTTTCTGACTCTGTTTTGTCCCTTGCCAGCCCAGTGACCCTGCCAAAGCCAAGTACAGCCTTGGGGCCTGTTTTCTGCACCATTAAAATTGGAATTGGAATTGAGATCTGAAGAGTTTTTTTTTTTTATTTCCCTCAATTCCATGTCTCTGATTTTAAAGAAGTTAAGAGGTGAACACTATAACCGAAATTGTCTTAAGATCTTAGTTTTCTGGTTTTAAATTATTGTTTAGCGTAACCACCTTGATGCTTATTGCAGCAGACGTTCATTTGTTCCCCTCTTTGACAGGAAGCAGAATGTCATCATCCAGGTGGTGGATAAATTGAAGGGCTTTTCGATTGCGCAAGAAGTCTGTGAGACCACCACCCACGTGCTGGCTGGGAAGCCTCTGCGCACCCTGAATGTGCTGCTGGGCCTTGCACGGGGATGCTGGGTGCTTGCCTACGAGTGGGTAAGTTCTGTACGGGAGCTGCCGCTTTCCTGGGAGGTTGGGTGGTCTTGCGTGGGGCTGCTGGGTGCTCACCTATGAGTGGTTAAGCCCTGCCCTAGAGCCGCCTCTTTCCCTGGTGTTGGGTGGCCTTGCGTGGGTGTTGGGTGCTTGCCTACGAGTGGGTAAGCCCTGCCCTGTAGCTGCCACTTTCCTGGGAGTTAGGTGGACTTAGGGCACTTAGCAGTGGCCTGGGGGCCTGGGCCCTGGGAACAACGTACCTTCCCGAGAGCAGGGAGCCCTTGCACCCTCTAGCCGGTGCAGAGAAGACAGTAAGGCCAGAGGGCAGGGCCACCGGAGCCTTTGGGTGGACTCTGACTCCTCTCAGCAGAAATGGGACCTGAACAGACTTTGCCGAGAGTGCTAAGTGCATTTTCTCATAGTCGAACTAGAAATAATGTGACCTAGGCTAGTGACAGTTTGGAAAGCCAGAAGAATGCAGTGACTGTTTTTACAGATGGATTCAATTAGGAGAAAGCATGTTCATTTAGTCCCATTGCATCTTTGTCTCGCGCATATCCATCCGTATCATCATTTGCCTTTATTTCTATGCATTAAAAGTAGTTAAAAAGTCATTTGCATAATGCGTAAGGATTGAATGGTCTGTGGTTCATCCTGTCTTTACTTTGGTCTTCAACCTGAGGTCACTCTGAGCACCCTTCTCCGAGGGTAGCCTCACTTGTTGCTTGTGTTGCCGTTCTGTGCCCTGCTGTCCACCCGTCTCCCTCCTACCTGTGGTACATTAATACTTCACTTTTTCAAGCCAGTGGAATTGTATTGCACACACAGCCCACAGAGGTATGTTTAAAAATGACCCTTGTTGCTTTCCTTTGTCCTAAAACAGCTCTAAAGCTCTTACAAGCAGTACGAGAGCTTAGGGCTTAAAGTCACAAAGTGCACAAGGTTGGAATTCTGGAAAATGGCCTGTTTGCGTTGGTGGCAGTGGGGATTAAATTGCTTAATTTTCTTATTTTTTGTGAGATAGAACTGATAACTAGTTTCAGGGCATGGATTCCCCGTTTGCTTCCGTTCAGAAAATCTCTGTTTTCGTTAGTCAGCGCCTCCTTCCCTCGTGCCTCAGAGAATAGCCGTCTTCGTCTTTCATCAAGACAAGCATCATCTGATCCAGTACCCAGCCTACTCTTCCGGGACTTTGAGCAGTCCAGTCAACAGATGAGAGTTCAGCATTTGCCACTGGCTTGCGTGAACTTTGCTCCCTGCACCTCTGCACACCTTTGCCCAGGGTCTGGCATGGATCGGTGCTTTCCGCTAATTGTCCATGAAAACAGAGGTGTGTGGAAAGGCAGGTTGTGGTATCTACATGAGATTACCTGGAAAGAGAAAAGCGGACACACATCATCATTAATGTTATTTTCTGCAGTGCTAGGGATGGAGCCCAGGGCCTTGGGCAACCTCGGCAAGCACTGTGCTACTGAGCTGTATCCCAGCTGTCAAACACGATGTTTAATAAACTGAGGTTTGGGCTTCACTCCTGCTTGGACCAAAGGACATGAAAGAGTTGCAGAGGTGAGTGAGTGGAGCACACGAGCAGGGCAGAGAAGATAGCAGTGAGCAAGCAGAGCTGTTCCTGATGCGGGCATTCTGGTGACCATGTGCACAGCTGCAGAAGACCTACCAGGAGTCCTTAGAGCCAGGAAGTGAGTTCAGCAAGTCGTCGGGATGCAGGGGTGTAAGGTCAACATGGAACACTTCAGAGGAAGTCTCATGATGGTGTGTTCAGGACCTGCATGCTGAAATCTGAAGCACTGGTTTAAAAACCAGCTTCATGAACAGAGAGGTGGTATTCATGGATCAAGGGACTCAGCATAGCTAAAGCGTTGTACCTTTCCAAAACCATCTGTAGATTTAACACATACCTGATCAAATCTCAGTGAAATCTTTTTTCTTTCTTTTTTTTTTTTTTTTAAAGTGAGAAGGACAGAGAGAGAATTAATTTTTATTGAGTTTTTTCACATGGTTTTCGTTGCTCCAACATTTAGCTGTGTACATGGGTGCTGGGGTTTGAACCCATGTACTTTCGCATGCCAGGCAAACGCCATAACCGCCAAGCCACCGCTCTAGCCCCTCAGCAAAATCTTTGAATACATATACCACCAATTCTAAATATACGGAGATGTCGATGACCTGGTAAAGCGAAAACCATTCTGAATGGGCAAAGCTGGAGGCCTGGCTCCCTTGGATGTGAGGTCCTCCAAGACCACAGTACTGAAGCAGGGTGGGATCAGCAGGGAGCCTAGAGCAGAGAGAGATGCAAGACCGCTGGAACTCTCCTGTGCTGCTGGTAAGAGTGGAGAGCTGCACCACCACTCTGAAAGGTGGCAGTTTCAAATGAGAATGTCTGTTTACAGTCTCCCTTGACAAATGTTCACCCTAGAGAAATGAAGGCTTACATTCATACAAAAACCTCTGCGCAAGAGTTCATAGCAGCATTAAACCACCCAACTGTAATTATGAACGCAAGCATCCCTCGGTGAGAAACGGATGAGCACCTGGGCCCGTCTGTGCAGTGGAACACTGGTCAGTGTAAGAAATGGTGGTAGTGTGCACTCGGATGGCTCTTGCATTGTGCCACGTGGAGCTAGCCAGTCCCGAGGCCCTCCCCTGCACCATCCCATTTACCTTTCCTTCTGGAAAGGGCAGAACTGTTGGGAAGGGGAACTGAATGGTCCAGGGGTGGAGGCAGAAGCAGGCTTGGATGCAGGAGGAGCTGGAGCTGCCCTGTGCCCTGTGCCAGCACTCAGAGGACTCTGCACACACCGGGCTCACAGGAGCGTGGCTTCCAAATGAAGGTGCTTGCACACTGCTGTGCTGCTGGCTACCACCTCGGTCCAGCTAGCGGATTTATGTCTGAATGCTGAGCGATCCTGTAGTCCTATATCTTCAACCTCCACTTCTCTGGTTACCTCCTGGCAGCATTTAATCTTAGGGTCATCTCGTCTACCTTAAATATTTTTTTCAAATTTAATAACATCTTCCCTGGATGTCTCTTTGCCTTCTATGTGCCTTTCCGCTTTTGTGGCAAAATGCCACAAATCCTTGCCTGCACTTGTCTGCCCTTCTGGCTCCCATGCAGTCTTCAGTAAGCCTTGTGTGGCTCACCCGGCTGTTCCAGCAAGGGTCACCAGCATCCAACTTCATGCTTTTGTTTTACCCACACAGAGGATTCATACAGCCTGGATGTGCAGTTAAACCAATCGTGAGGAAAGCCAGCAGCCTGGTCCACCACCAGGCCAAGGACAGAGCACTGTCCACACTAAAAGCCCTGAGCATACCTCTTCTCCACGGGCTTTAAGGAATTCTCTGTCTTGACTTTTATGGTGATCAAGCCCTTGCTTTTCCTTAGAGTGAACATGTGAAAACTGTTGCTCAGTTTAGCCTGCTTTCCTGCACTTTTCACTAATGCATACAGAATCTTGTTGGAATTAGCAGAGTGCAGAAGGGAGCCCGGCTCACTCCTGTGTGCTGCTTGTAGGAACAGATGCCTGGGATAGAAGGGTCTGCATCTCCCTTAGGAGGGCAGCCCCACTAGTGGCTGGTAGCTAACCTGCTCTGGGGCTGTGGTATCCCCAGGGAGATCCTATGGAGATCATTCCAGATCCAGACTGGGAGGTGGGCACTGCTAGCCATCCTCCCTCCCAAGTGACAGGATGGCTTTGTTTATGCAAACCCTGGATCAGGGAGGCACAGGGTGCACAGAGCACCCTCCAAGCTGGGACATAAGCTTTTATAAAAAGTCTGGCTTCTTTTAATTCACTTCATATTTTACATTATTGGACAGATTTCAGTATTTTTATTTGATGTTTCAGCAGCACTCTATTTGCTTACTTTTATAAAGAGAAGAGCTTGATTTGGGCTCAAGTTCAGCAGTGTTTTAAAATCCAGTGGCAGTTACCTTTTACAGGCATGACATGGCCTTGATGTTGCCACCTTGCTGAGCCGACCCCTCCACTCAAGTCTCTCTCCATCTCCCTGCTCTCTCCCACCACTTCCGGTGTTGGGCTGTGCTGGGCTTGGCCTGAGGCCCTAGTCTTGCATTTCCGCTCTCCCTGTAGTCTCACCTTGGCCTAGTTCACCAGCAGTCACAGACTCAAGTGCCTTCAGGAGCAGAACACGTGGGGGACTCTTGGGTGCAGGGGATGGGGAGGCAGTGATCAGGGGGGCTACTTCCCTACAGACATTCATTTGCTCCAAGGAGGAGAACTGTATCCATCTCACAAAATCTACCAGGTGTGCTTCTCATTGGAATTCCAAGTCTTCACATCAAACAGCATTTATATGTTGACTCTCACCTCTGAAGCCACAGCCCAGACCACTCTCTGTGCTCCAGATCCTCACCAGCAGCTTCCTCACTCAATAGCTTCACTAGAAAGCCTCCTGCTCACCATGTAAGGTGGCATCCTGGGTCTCCCTCAGCCTCAGGGCAGAGGTCTCCTCCTTTTCTGTCTGTCTCCTCCATTGGCCCTGCCAGAAATCGAGAAGAATCCCTCATCCTCCACCATCACCAGGTTTCGCCAGTTCTTCTACAAAGTACTGCTCACACCTGTACGTGGCAGTCCACCCGCACTGCCCAGCCCGTGCCACCACCATGCCTGTGTGTGTGCTATCTCCATGTCATCTCTGCCTTTTACAGAAGCAAGAAGAGCTGACCTGGGGTTTCCCAGCAGCCGTCACCTACCTCCACACCTGCAGCTCCTGCCCAGTGTCCATTCCCTCTCACATCCATCCCTTCCACTGGATCATCCCAGAGGCAAACCCAGAAAGCACATCACTTTGCTCAGGAGTATTTGCATGTGTATATCTAAAAGTGAAGTCCTCAAAAAAGTCACAATACCTGTTAGCAGTAATTGCTTAATGTCATTAAATATCCGGTCCTCAGTTACTCATTATTTTTTAAATGGTTTGCTTAAATCAGGAGCCATTTCAATAAAACATTTTCCACATAGCCACCGGAGTCGTTTCAGCTGCCTTTGGTTATATTGTTTTGCTGGTTAAATACCCTCAGTGGTTTGTCCCTGAGGTGAGGATGAGGTCCTTGATCCTTAGCCAGTGTGACTGCCTATTTTATTATCTTTCTGAGCTGGTGTTGCCCACTCTCCCCCGCAGTGGTCTCCATCTTTCCTTTAGAACCCCTGCACAGGTGCTCTGTGCCCTTCTGTCCCGGCCAGGTCCTTCGTGTCTGTTTTGGTGTTTCTTCCCTGACCCCCTCACCCTCAAAGGAGTAGGTTAGACAATAGTTTATGCATTTTCAGGTTACATTTGCGTGTTATTTAACCTCTTTGTCTTCCTTTGGACTGTAGCCACATGAGTACAAAGACCCTGTCTGTCTGGTTCACTTCTCTCCCCTGCCCTGGTGGCGCACAGCTGGGGCGAGGAGAGAACACCACCCCAGTTACAGAGCGTCTAAGGAGAACACCCTGAGGAACCCCCTGTGTGTGATGGGTTTTCCCCAGATGCTTATTCCCTTTTAATATTCATATGCAGACTTTGATTGTGTCTGTTCAATGGTGATTGAACTTGTGAGTTGTTCGTGTTCTTTCCCATTCCTTCCCAGTGCATTTGGAGAGCTTCGAAGATCCTTAATGTGTTGATCAAGTTGGTGGCACTCCGTCAGATCTCGTCTTCCCCAGCCTAGCCCTCTCCGGGAGACTAATAGAAGGAGCGTCCACAGCACTTGCTCTTTACTCCAGCCACAGCGTGGAGCTTGGGTACAGTGCGCATGCACGTGGAGCTCAGCCCCACCCACAGCCCAGGAGAGCAAGTGCGCCTGTCAGGGGGACTGTGTTGGTCGGTATCCGCCAGGTGTTGAGAGGGCGCTACTCTCCCCTCCCCCACCTTGTCAGGACATAGCATGTGCACAAGCACGGGACCATCCTTCGTGTTCCCCTGGAGGTACAAATGCGTGCCTTAATTTAATAAGAGTAGTAGAATGTGTTTCATGGTACTCTGGGTCGACGGTTTTTAATTTGGATTGTATGAGGATAAACTTTCAATAAGTTCAGAAAGACACCGGAGGAGGAAGGCCACATGGACTTGGAGGCAGGGTGTGATAAGGTGATTGGCTGGGGAACGGGAGGAGTTCTCAAGCCCAGGGGCTGGGAAAGACCAGCTTGTCAGCATGTGACCTGGAACTTGTAGCCTTTGCAGCTGGCTTTGTCTGTCACCAGGAGGACAATGCAGAAACACAACATGAAGGACAATCTGAGGAAGAAACAGTGGTCAGGATGGCTTCTGTGGGCCTCAATGCCTTCCACAGGAGGTGCTGGCGTGGTGCCAGGCAGGGCAGGTGCTCTGGACTCCAGGAGCAAAGCCAGGCTGGCCTTGAAATAGATCTGAAGCAGCCCTGGAGCCCGAGCCTCCCTTGGGTCATGTGCGGTAGCTTCAGTTGATGCCATCAGGTAGCATCTGTCATACGCCAGGAAGTGAGTTCAGCAAGGGTGAAGTGCTGCCTCATTCAGCACGCTTGTTCCTTACTAAGCCGTGGATGAAGCCATGGTCCTTCATACAATTGAGTTCCCACAGGTCATACACTCTTCTAATCTAGTGCCTCATGCTGGAGCCCCGCTCAGAAGACAGAAATCTACAAACAAGTGTTCAGAGGAAAGAGAATTGCCGTGCAGATGTGACTCTGAACACGCACATCTGCACAGCTATGAATGTGTACAAGCCTGTTCCCCCTGGAGCTTCCCGTTTCATGAATACTGTCATTTGCACTGCTCAGATCAGCAGTGCGTTTACGTTATTTTTAAACAGGAGAAGCCCCCAGAACTGTAACTGCAGGCCCAGGCTTCAGGAATTTCAGCTGTGAACAGGATGATCACAAGAAGCGATTAAAGTGCTCAGCACAGAGCAGTACCAGGCCAGCCCATGCTGATGCTGCCAGGCTCCAGGCACCTTCCACGCCAAGTGCAGCACAGACACGCATGGTCGCACTGCCTGTGATAAGAGCTGTCAGCCTGGGGACTTGGCAGGTCCTCCGACTCACAGTTCTCTCGGTGAAGTGGAGCCACCAGCACCGCCTGCCTGTAGGACTGTGGAAACTGAAAGGTAAGCCTGCACAACACCATGGCAGCGACTGGCAAAAGAACGCAGCTGGTGTTCCCTTAGAGCAAAATTCTCCTGCGAGCTACAAAAATCAGTTGCGGTCTGTTGTCACCACAGTATTAATGAACAAAAGATGCAGGATCCTTGAAAAAGGTTGTGTTCTGGAGAGTGAAAGTTCTGCTTGGACCTGCACTGGCCCGTGAGCAGCGCTTGCATTGCCCAGCAAAGCCATCACTGATGCTGCGGCCCCCACGAGAGTGGAACCCCTGGACCTACAGCACCTGGGGACACTTGAGAGGGGAAGCGGGCCCCACGACAAGGCTGCAGAGGCGGTGTGGTGGGGTGCACAGTGGGTGGTGCGTCTGCCGACCTTGAACAGCCAAGAAGAGGCCTCGTTTCCTCCCTGAGGTTAGTCTAGGGTTGTTTGGAACACTGCTATCGGAAAGCCACCCACGAGCTGATGCTCCTGTTTCAGCTTCCTTCAGAACAGTGGAGATGTGTTGCTTGAGTGATCAGGTTGGAGACTGTGGTTTGGAGCCTTGGCTTCTTTCTGTGAACACAGCTGCAGGTATCACCGCAACAGTGGCTCCAAAGCCCTGGGTCTTTTGATGAGTGCCAGTGCTGGGGAGGTGAGGAGCTGTGAATGCTCCATGGTTTCAGGTAGCTCTTCTGCTTGGCCACCTGTGAGCGTCCGTGATGGCTGGCAGGTGTCACTGATTCACACCCTCAGGAAGAGGCTAGAGATGAGCTGGATCCCTCTGTCTGACAGCCTTTAGGGAGACCAGTGTAACCGCTGCTTCTCACATGGCCCTTGTGACTCTTTTAAAGAAATCAGTAGGGACTGGAGCAGTGGCTCAGCGGTTAAAGTGCTTGCCTTGCATTCACAAGGACCCGAGTTTGAACCCAGCTCCACACACACAACTAAATGTCAGATGAAGGCCAGACGGAAAAATGAATAATTGATTCTCTCTTTCTCTCTTTCTCACTGCCCCTCTCTCTCTTTTAAAAAAAAAAATCAGTAGTACAGGCATAACAGATTAGCACTCCTTTGTAACGGGTATGTAGCTTGAGATTCGACCTTTGCAGGCTGCAGTTCCCTTTAGGGTCAGGATCTGAAGTGTCCATCTTATGTACTGGAGGGTTCGTGTTGACTTTGTTGTAAATGAAATCTCTCTCTCTCCTTTCTCTTTGAGATCCTCTTCTCACCCTGTCTCCACGGTATTGGGGGATTCTTAAAATATTCTCTTTGGCCAGCATCATCAATTTGCCTCCCAAGAAAAACACTACTGAGAATGTTTTTATTTCAGGGCTTTTGTAGTGTTCTTTGGAAATTTCTGTAAAGAGCATTGTAGCAGTTCTTCAAAATTAGATAGTTGTCTGTGGCCAGTTAGTAATATAAAAAGTGGTGGTTTTATAACAAAATTCAGTTTGAATTTTTACTTAATACTTCTTAAGGACTTTGTTGGCAATTTCTGTGTGTTCATAGTAGTTT
>PVKS010011378.1:0-56926 GCA_004027875.1 Aplodontia rufa | reverse complement strand
ACCCTTGGTTCTCTGGGTTAAGCTGATTTTACTCAGCATAATTTCTTCCATAGCCATCCATTTACCTTCAAAGGCTGCAATATCATTGTTTCTAATTGCTGTGTAAAATTCCATGGTATATATGTACCACAGTTTTTGGATCCATTCATCCAGTGAGGGACATCTGGGTTGTTTCCATAATTTAGCTATTGTAAATTGAGCTGCTATGAACATAGATTTCACTGTGTCACTGTAGTGTGCTGATTCTAAATCCCCTGGAAAATACCCAGGAGAGGAATAGCAGGATCATATGGTGGACTCATCCCTAGTTTTTTGAAGATTCTCCACACTGCTTTCCAGAGGAGCCGTACCAGTCTGCAGCTCCACCAACAGTGCGCTGGTGTTTCCTGTCTCTCCACAGCCCCTCCAGCATCTATTATTGTTTATTGTCTTCATTTTTGCCATTCTCACTGGCGTAAGGTGATATCTAGATGCACAAAAGGCATTTGAGAAAATCTAACATGAAGTCCTGTATTAGCTCTCAAATATGAAAGTAGAAATTGAAGGGAACATCCTCAATATGATAGAGGGTACCTATAAAATATTTAATGGTAAAAGACTGAGTTTTCCCCTAAGATAAAAAAAAAAAGACAAGTGTGTCCCATCTCTCTACTTCCATTAATAATATACTGGCATTTCTGGCCAGTGGAGTAAATTATGTAAAAGTAAAAGGTTAGATTGGAAAGGAAGAAGTTAAACTGTCTTTATTTATACACAACATGATTGCCCAAATAGAAAATCCAAAGGGATGTGCAAAAATGTATAACTAATACATGAGTTCTAAAAACATTTTGTTTCTATATGTTAACAATGAAAAATCAGAAATTGAAAATTTAAAAAAGATATCACTTACATGCTGAGTCAGGTAGCCCATGCCTGTAATCCCAGCAGCTCAGGAAGCTGAGGCAGAAGGAACGCAAGTTCAACTCCAGCCTCTGCAAATTAGCGAGACCACATCTCATGGTAAAAAAAGGACTGAGATGTAGCTCAACGGTAACGCAATACCCAACACTAAAGAAAGAAAGAAAACAAGTTAACAAGTTACAATGTCTTTACCTGAGAACGATGTATGAACGTGTAACAACGAACACCTTCACTACTATGTTGCTCCAGTATAAAAAAAAGATACCACTTACCTTAGCACCAAAACACATGAAAAAGAAATCATTAAAAAAAAGGGTCAACAGGTTTTAAAAATTCAAAAACGTAAAGTCTTGTACATCACTGTGAAATTTCAAAACCATAATAATTGAGGATCCTGAATGCTTCCACACAGAATAAACATCACCTGCCTGCGGAGGACTGAGACTAGGACTGGCATTAGTCTTCTCAGTAGCCAAAACATAACGAAGAGGAAACAGGATGGGTGATGTTATTAGCTGAATTCTCATCTAGCACAGGATGAAGTTGCTAGACATTATTTAAAGGTGGTAAACTACCAAATAAAAATAGATGTATATTATTTAGAAATGTAGAGCTAAGTACCAGGAGGCTTATAAATAGAATGGGGTAAAACTGGCTGTCTCTGGGAGTATGAATGGAGGAGAAAAGTGGGCTAGGGAATAAATGCAATCATTTAAAAACCGCATTTGCATCATTTGACTGTTTTTAATTACATACATAATTTCAAAAAGCTTTAAAAATGCCATGGGAACGTTATGACATTAGAGCCCAAACAAATGAATTGGACCCTAGGGTTGCACGGCTGCACTTTTCATATGGCCAGGAATCCTGTGTTACATGCTACTGCCAGCTGCCAGCGGATTTCTTCCCAAAATACACATGGATTCCACTGAATTTACTGTGTTCGCTCTCTTGTCTCTCTGGCAGAGCCCTGTTGAGTTGGACTGTGATGAGCAGTGCTTATGTGTAAGGACATTGATATAGAAACAAGGCAGCCTTGTAAAGTTTTTTTTTTTTTATTTTTTTGAGAGAGAGAGAGAGACAGAGAATCAATTTTATTTATTTTCATCTGGCCTTTGTTTTTCTGACACTTAGTTGTGTATGTGGTGCTGGGGTTCAAACCTGGGTCCTTGCACATGCCACATAAGTGCTCCAACTTCTGAGGCACCACTCCAGCCCCCTCATGAAGTTTTTGATCTGGATTTGGAGCAATGACCTCACAATAGCAAGGACACTTGGGCATCCCAAATACCGAATGACAGAATATCTGAGGCTTATAAATGCAATCAGTTGCATTCTAAGGAGAGATATATCAAGGCATGGGTTTTGAGGGAGTGTACAACTTGATGTTAGAATTACCAGGGAAGCAGGTGGGGGGAAGAAATGTCCTTGTGCTGTCTCCTAAACTGAGGACAGTCTATTTCACTTGGATCACTTGCATTCTCTCATCCATTGTCCATGCCAGTATTTTCCCAAATGTGGCATAGTGGGGAGTCCCAAAATGATTGTAAGCAGTAAAACACTGTCAGAGGAGCAAGTTATTCCTTTTTCAAATCTCTCTTTTTTTTAAAGAGAGAGAGAGAGACGGACAGTGAGAGAGATGAGAGAGAGAGAGAGAGAGAATCAATTTTTATTTTAGTTTGTCATGTGGCTTTTGTTGCTCCAACGCTTTGTTGTACACATATACATAGATAGTGCTGGGGTTCGAACCCATGTCCTCATGCATGATGCCAGGGAAGCGCTGTAACCCCTGAGGCACCCCACTCTAGCCCCTTCAAATCTCTTTTGATTCTATTTAAATCAATGACAAAACCTTAGTTTGGTGCCATTATATATTTAACACTTTTCTCTGTGATAGTTACTAAATATCCCTTTTAAAAACAGTCCCATTCTTGGACCTAAAGAGTGTTTGTTTCACTAGTATGCAATTGTTGTGTTTGTATTTACTTTCATAGATGCTGTCTATTTTATATATTACAAGATAAAGGTTAAATTAATCCTCTTATTTCTGATTTTAAAAAATGTATGATTTAAGAATAATATTAAAAGAATCACCAACACAGGAGGAGAGTTATTAAGACAATGTTTGTGAAATGGTTTCCAGATCCCTGAAGTTTGGCGAACACTGATGTAATCCCAGCTCTGTCCTGCCTTACCTTCAAACTATTCCTGGCAGGATAGTGAAACACGAAGGGAAGAGCGGCCTCATTTAGGCTGGACACCAGGAGCATTTTCAAGGTGAGAAACTTTGCTCATGGTTTTTAATAATCTCCCAATTAAATGCAAGTGTTGTACGATATATCCCAATTTAAAGTGTACAATAAAACCTAGAATACAGCCTTGGGAGTTGTGGCCCACAGTTTCTGAAAGGTAGATGGCAGATAAACTGCTGAGCTGTTTTATTTCCCTTTCCAATTATACCTAAAAAAAGAACACACACACACACACACACACACACACATAAGCAAACCCATAAAGCAAAGCCTTCCACATTTAACAAATGTACTCACCATCTCCACATATATGTTCCTCCAAACTGTTAAGTCCTGAGACACACAGGTAGGAGAGAAGCTTTACACCAAGGCTGTTCTCCCCTTCCTGCCTGTGGCAGTGATTTTAGTGACAGTCAGGTTCCCTCACATGAGACTCCTACAACTGTGAATGGCAGACAGCAGTGAGGTCACTGCAGCAGTCTCAACTCCAAACCTTAAATTAATATGATTATTTGGGGGGAAAAATCCCCCAGTGCACGAGAAGCTTCCAATGACAGTTGCAGCATGTTTGCAAGGAAATGTGAGGAAAAGAAGTCCAGGTTAAAGATAATGGGGACCAAAGCTACCATGAATGAATTTTAAAGATAGGCCCTGGTCTGGGAGATTGTGTCACATCCCACAGATGCCAGGATCACAGTGCAGTGTGCACCCGTATACCTCCCCCATGCATCACTCCTACAAATCAGTAAGACAAACATCCCAATTGAAAAATGGTCCATGGAGTTGAAAAAGCAAACCACAGGCAGGAAATACCAACAGACAATAAACATGACAATGGTTCAATCTCCTTAGTGATAAGAGATGTACATTAAAATAAAGAGATACCACCATGTCCCTATTAAAGCACTAGACATTTTAATATCTGATGATATTGAGTTGTTGTGGATACAGGTGGGGGCAGAAATTGAAACCTCTATTTTGGAAGCAATTTGACCTATCTACTAAACTGTAAAGCACGCAGGTTCTGTGGTCCAGCAAGTCCATCTGTAGGCATGATCCTAGAGAAGCACTCATAAGCACAGAAGTCACATACTACAGTGACATTTCTAATAGCGGAAAATTGGAAAAACAAATGCCCCTGAGGAGGAGAAAAGTGAAATAAACTATAGCATAGGCACACCATGAAATATAAAATTAATGAAGTGATCTTTAGATGGATTAACATGGAAAGAGCTTCAAGAAACATTAATGACTGAAAATGCCAGTTGCAGAAAGATACAAACAATATCACACCAATGTGGGGGAAGACCTTCTGAAAACCATGCTATATAGTGCGTGATACTATCAATTTGCACGTACTGTGCTTAAATGTATAAATAATGTTTCAGAGGATACACAGTAAATTAATAACAGCCACTGGAAGAGTGGAGAGCACTGGGGAGAGGAGAAATAGGTACTGGTATTGGAGGGAGGGTCCAAGGTGACTTCAACTTCTCTGTAATGTATTAATTTTTTCAAGGGATTGGTATTTATGTATTACTTGAATAATTTAAATAATACAACAAAAAGGTGTAAAGAATAACACTAACACTCTAAGGAGAGAGAGAAGGGGACAGAAAAGTTAGACCAGCAGTCTAGGGAGTGTCTATTACTGAAGTCTTGAAAATAGCAATTGTCCTAAGGCCATCAATTGGAAGGTGGCCCATGGGTTAGGGGGTGTGGGCCATTCCAGAGGTCCCACCCCTCTGTAGATGAATCCCCTGTGACTTTGCAGGGCCCACAGGCTCATGAGGCTCATTCCCCCCTCACTAGACATAACAAAAGATTGGGGCCTCACCAATGAGACTCAAAAGCTGCAGTCTAGGAACCCTTGGGGGGAAGGAGTTCAAGAGGCGAATGTGAGCACAATGTAAAAGACTCTCTCTGCTTCTTATTGAGTGGCTACATCACATATAGCACTTTAGCAGCTAAAATAAAATTTCCTAATGTGGTCTCATGATAATCATATTGTAAGACAGTACAGAATGGCAATAACACTTCAGTTTTTGGAGGCAGAGGTCTGAAATCCACAGTGCTTTTCTCAAGAACCACAATGTGGTAAAATGTATAGCTATTAGAAAGCAGATTCTCTTCCTAAACGTCTGGAAATTCATGTCTTTTTTAATCGCCCAGGATTCATGTTACTTGTGTGAAAAAGTGATAAAGATACACAATCATAAAAGCACACTTAGACATCCTGAGCAAAATCAATGCCATATTATTTTAGTTTATTATTCCTTGTAGATTTCACACTGATCTTCCTACTTGGATATTTATTTATACTAAAGAAGTGAAAGAACATAAATGTCACACTTGAGACAACACTAATGGTGGAATTGAGAAGAATACATATAGCATCCACCTTAATTTCAAAAACGAAAGCAGTCTTACGAATCAACCTCACATAACATAGGACAAAGCTGAAGGTCACTGTATTATTTATTTAAAAAGGCACTGATAAGGATTAAAATTAAGGTTCAGGAGACTTGAAGAACTGTTAGAGTGAGTAAATGGCTGCTGCTTAACAGGGGGTGAGGACAGGGGTGGGGTGGGGATGATAAATAGAAAGAGATGCTCCCCCACCCCCAGGGCTTGTTATTCTCTTTGGAACCTCTAAGCTCTTTATTGAAGAGGTCCTCTGCTATTCACAACTTTGCTGCTCTTATGAAAAATTAATGTTTGCTTGCTCTTCAACAGAAAACTGCCTTATTTTGCAGAAGATTAACAAAGAGTCAGTGCAGAAGCGAGTCCCTCAGCAGGAGAAGCTTCTCTAGCACCAACCCATTTATGGCTGGAGGAAAAGAGCCCCTGTTAGTTCAAGGATAGCAAGTAAATAGATGATGTGCGGCCTGGCACAGGCGGTAGAACAAGGACTACATTCTTCACAAAAGGGACGTGCCAACAATAGCACTGCTGCAACAGCAGGCTGACCCCACGCCCTGCTCACTGACTCCTTTATGCTGACACCTGAGTGCCACGCTGGGTTTGCAAGCTAGTGTTCTGAGGCGGATCTTTCGATAGGGGGTTAACAGGTGAGAGCAGTTACCTCATATGCAATGGCAAGAGCAAAATAGAAAAGCTGCTTTAAGTTCCGCTGCCACTGCTCAGCAAACACTTCTGAAAACACCACAGTGCAGGATTGTATCATTCTTGAATGGAAAAGCTGGGGGTGGGGGTTTTGCTTGTTCCAAAATGATTTACCAAGGTAATGAGAGAGAATGGAATTGCAAAAATAAAAGAATTTGGTTCAGGTCCTATCATGTGCATGCATCAGTCTTCATTTCAATATCCTGAAGTGATAATCAAAGTAATTTCCGGTGAAATTCCACCTTTGCTATATCACTTTACATGTTAACTTCACTCGCTCGTTGATGATCACATCTCCCTTAGCGTTGAAGAAACTGAAACCAAAGAGAGGTTATGTCAATTATTGGTCAGTTAGTAGCAGGGTTGGGTCTGAAACTCAGCTCTTACGACTCGAAGTCCAGGGTATGGTGGTGAGCTGGTCAGAGGGCATCTTCATGCATGGATCCAGGCACCCAGCCAGCCAGGGTCTTGGGCAGAACACATTACAAGATGTTTGGTAAGAGCGAAGGGGTCCCTTTCTCACAGTTAGAATGGTTGTTATAAAAAGATGAAAGGTAACAGGCACTGGTGAGCGTGCGGAGAAAAGGGAACCCTTGTGCCTTATTCAGGGAGATGTATAGTCATTACAGGAAACAGGATGGAAGTTCCACAGAAATTTAAAATGGAACTACTGGATGATCCAGTAGTCCCACCCTTCCGGGTAAATATCCAAAGAACTGAAGTCAGTTTGTTCAGGACACATCTGCACTCCCACGTCCATTGCAGCATTATTCCCAAGATTTGAGATAAGGAAGTGAACTTGGTCCATCTAGAGATGGATAAAGGAAATGTAGTATATACACAACAGGATATTATTTAGCCTCTAAAAAGGAAATCCTGTAATTTAGGACAAGATGATGAACCTGAAGGATATTAAGTTAAATGAAATAAACCAAGTACAAGAAGACAAATGCCACATGATCTCACTTATAGGTAGAATATAAAAATGCTGAACTCAAAGGGAGAGAGTGAAATGGTGGTTACCAGAGGCTGGGTGCATTGAGTGGAAGGAGAAAAGGGAATGGCAATTGAAGGCTATATAATTTTGGTTAAAAGAAATAGCTTCAGGGGCTGGACCGGTGGCTCAGCAGTTACAGTGCTTGCCTGGTATGTCCAAGTACGTGAGTTCAAACTCCAGCACCACATTCACAACGAAGTCTTGGAGCACCAAAAGCCACACTAAAAACTAAATAAAATTGATTCTCTCTTACTCTGTCTCTCTTTCTGTCCTTCTCTCTTAAAAAAACAAACCAGCTTCAGTGTTCAATTGTACATAATACTGACAATAATGATAATGCACTGTGTATTTAAAAATTGAGAAGAGTTGATTTTAAATATTTCTTTTTTATCATAAAAGTAATAAGTATGTGAGGTGATGGATTGGTTAATTTGTGTGATTTAATCATTCCACAAAGTAAACAGGTATCAAAACATACCTTTGACCCCATAACTATATAATAAATAGGAGTGTTGGTTATCAATTTAAAAAAAGTTTGAAGAGGTCACCAGTCTGATGCCAAATGCAGTCAGAGCGAATTCTATGTAAAATCATGTAGCACGGACCCTGCCTTGGCCTTCTCGGAGCTTATAGACTAGTGGGCGAGGTAAAGCCAAACACATTTGTATGCAGGTAACTGTACAAACACACTTGTGAAGGGTCAAACTTTTGAAGATCTATGTATTATCTATAGGAATTTTGTTTATTTTCAACTTGTTTTTTAAGCATGTGAAGTAAGCATGTACTGAGGTTGTGTGGTTAAAAGTGTGTAATGAACAATCTATAAAAGCTAGTTTTGTATTGATCAGCTGTGCTCAGCAGCATTTGTATTTGTCTGTTTTTTTCTGAATAACTTGTGGCATATGAAATGATAATTTGAGAAGTCAGCTGCTCTTTAGCTTTACTAACCTTTTCAGGGAGCACTAAATCCACAACGTCTGCCCTCCTTTGTACAACTCTTCAGACAGTGACTACCAGTCTCTGCAGCATGCTTTTCCCATGCTGAGCACAGTGTGAGGACATTCTGATGAATTATGACTCATTAACATTCACAGTGATCTTACGAGGCTTGCACTATCATTACCCCCTTTTACAGAGGAGAAAACTGAGAACGAAGAGTTAAAGCGGCTTGCCTGATGCTTCCACTTAGCAGGTGGTAGAGCTGGGATTCAAAGCTGGTGAACTGGCTCTAGTCTGCTGTATTGCAGTCTGAAGAGAGATGTTATTTAAAATAATTTTTAAACATATGAAATTCATTTTGAGCATAATTATAGATAGCAGATCCCAATAACTAAAAAAATCCAGGAAAAGGAGCCACGAATAAACACTTTCAAAGAATGTGCAATGAAAAGAAAAATCAATTATTATTTTAAAATTTATTTTAAAGTTTTTAACCAGTCAATATTTTATTATGTCAAAAAATCATAACTACCACAGCAAAATATTTCACAACATAAAAATGAACTTTGTTCCTTAAGCAACATGCAATAAGTATGCACAAGAAAATATTTTTCAGAAATGGCAATCAGCCAATAAATTAAAAAAGTCACACATTAGTTTCATCTCTTCTAGAATCTAACGCATGAAAATTTGGAACAACTGCAATCAGTTCAACAAGCATGAGAGGATTCTGTTAGAGGATGCCATTAAAGTCTGGAATGTAAACTTTCTCCATAACAAAATAAGCCACAGGAAGGTTAAAAGAGACAATTTAATACTATTTTTAGAGTTATAATGGGAAGGGGAAGGGAGGGATAAGGGAGGGTAATTGGGGGGGCACTCCTGGGGACAGTTGCAATGTCCAGAATATATACACATCTTATACACATTTTATATTGTTTTGTTAAAATCTTGTAAGGTTGCTCAAAAATAAAAAAATTAAAAAAAAAGAGAACCTGTAAATAGGAAATAAATTTGGCAATATACCTAGTAAACAGGATTGTTCACATTATAGCAAACTCGTACAAGTCAACAAGAAAGCAATGGCAAAAAGCACAAATGATATATTCAAGGGTTTCACAAAAAAGGAAATTCAAGTGGCCAATAAGCATGGAAGGATGTTGACCCTCATTAATAATTAGGAAACACAAACTGAAACCACAGCCAGGCACGGTGGCACATGCCTTTAATCCCAACCACTGGGGAGGCTGAGGTAGGAGGATCTTGAGTTCAAAGTCAGTCTCAGTAACTTATCAAGGCCCCATGCAACTTAGGAAGACCTTGTCTCAAATAAAATCTAAAAAGGACTGGGGATGTGGCTCAGTGGTTAAGCACCCCTGGGTTGAATCCCTGGTACCAAAATCAATCAATCAATCAATCAATCATAATATGATGTCTATTTTTAATAGGTGAAATTTTTAACTTGGCCAAAGTCAGATGTGGGTATGTGTGGAGAAATGAATATTTCCATACCTGCACATGGGAGTATAAATGGCCTCGCTAATTGGAAGAATTCTGAAAATACCTAGTGATATGGAAAATTATCAGATTCTATGATCTTATCTGCTCAGAGAAACAGTTGCAGAGATGCACTTGAGGGGTATTTATAAAGACATTCACTGCAATATACAGATGAAATACTGGACACAACCTAAATAGTAATTAGCAAAGGAATGGACAACTCAATTGTAGTATGTTTATAAGATAGAATAGTTTAGGAAATCAGTCTAGATTTAAATAAAGAAAAATGCACAGAAGTAAAAAATTATGATTAATGAAAAAAATTACAGAATAAAATACATAAAATAAATATCATGTACATAAATGTTAAAAATACACACAATCATGTTTGTAAAGATATGCATATATACACATAAAAATATACACAATTTGTAAAAATACACATAATGGGCTAGAAGGATATGTGCCAAGTTCAGAATACTGTTTATTGCTGAGGAGTAAGGGAAGAGAGTGTGTTTGGAGGAAGAGATAAAGAAGGGTAATGTCAAGAGTATGCTATTACTTCGAAAGGAATATTCATTCACATATATTTGTATAATTAAAAAAATATTATATACATAGAAAAAAGACATACATTTTCTATGTAAATAAGAAAAAATATGCCAATCAGTAGTAGGTGGTGAAAACTTGCCTGATTGTTTTTTTCTTTCTTAAAATATGGTTTTATATATTTTTCAATTTTGCAAAATAAAAAACACAATTTAAAAACCAACAGAGGGTTTGGGGATCTAATTCAGAAGTAGAGCACTTGCCTAGCATGCACAAAGCCTTGGGTTCAGTCACTAGCACTGCAAAAAAAAAAAAAAATCAATAGAAATAGAAATGTAACTTGCAATTTTAAGCTGGTCCTGTAATGTCATGCTCTACCTCTTGGAATTAACTTTTTCTTTATTTTTATCTTCCACAATTATGCTCTTAAATAAGGACAAATTAGAGTCAGAACACTGATTCCCATTTCTTTCAACTAGAAAGAACATAACATATTTGGACAACGAATTTTTTTTTTGTCTGAGAATGCTTTGAAATTAGAGAGGCATACGTTTCATGAGTTTTGAATGGCACTGTTGGGAAGACTTCAAGGGTCATGATGGCTATCATACTGAGAACAGACTAGAGAGGACTGAGGATGGACATAGGGACAACAGCGATAAAGAGGCCACTGCGTACAGAGCTACAGTAACAAAAACAGCATGGTATTAGCATCAAAATAGACACGAAGACCATTGGATTTAGAGACAAACCCACATAGTTACAGATAGTTGACAAAAGTGCCAAAAACATACATTGGAGGAAAAAATAGCCTTCTAAACAAATGGAGCTGGGAGCAGTGGACATCCATATGCACAGGAATTAAACTAGGTCCCTTTCTCTTACCATGTACAAAAGTCAAATCAAAGTGGATTAAAGACTCAGGAATTAGAACAAAGCTTTGCAACTGCTAGAGGAAAACAGGGTCAACTCTCCAACATCCTGGCACAGGCACCAACTTCCTCAACAAGACCTGTAAAGCTCAAAAAACAAAACCAAGAACCAATATGTGTGACAGCATTCAAATAAAAAAACTTCTGCACAGGGCTGGAGCAGTGGCTCAGCAGTATCACATTTGCTGTTACACGTGAGGACCCAGGTTCAAACCCCAGCACTACAAACACAATTAAGTAAGAGCAACAAAAAGCAGATGGAAAACTAAATAAAATCGATTCTCTGTCTCTTTCACTCTTCCTCTCTCTCTCTCAAAAAAACCACTTCTGCACAAAAAATGGAATGATGAAGATCATGAAGAGTCAGTGTACAGAATGGGAGAAAATCTTTGCCAGCTACTCCTCTCTCAGGGAATCATTATCTAGAATATAAAAGAACTCAAGAAACTTAACACAAAAACCTCCAAATAATCAATCAATAAATGGGCAAAAGAACTAAACAGTCATTTCTCAAAAGAAGAAATACAAATGGCCACCAAATACATGAGAAAAATGTTAAACATCAATAGCAATCAGCAAAACACAAATCAAAACTTCACTGAGATTTCATCTCACTCCAACTAGAATGGCAATCATCAAGAATACAAATAATACCTATAATCCAAGTGGTTCAGGAGACTGAGGCAGGAGAATCACAAGTTCAAGGCCAGCCTCAGCAACTGAGCAAGGCCCTAAGAAACTTAGCAAGACCTTGTCTCAAAATAAAAACAGAAAGAGCTAGAGATGTAGCTCGGTAGTTAAGTGCCCTTGGGTTCAATCCCTGGTACAAAAAAGAATACAAATAATAAGTGCTGGTGAGGATGATGAGGAACAAAGTTACACTCACACTGCAAATTAGCACAACCACTTTGGAAAACAATATGGAGATCCTAAAAAGATAGAACCACTATATGACCCAGCTAACCCAACAGAACTAAAATCAGCATACATAGAGATATAGCTACTTCAATGTTTACAGCAGCACAACTCACAGTAGCCAAGTTATAGAACTAGCCCAGATGTCCATTAATTGATGAATGGATAAAGGAAATGTGGTATATATGTGTAATGGAGTTTTACTCAGCCATAAAGAATGAAGTTATGCCATTTGCCAGTAAATGCATGGAACTGGTGAACATGCCAAGTGAAATATGCCAGAGCCAGAAAATCAAGGTTTGAATGTTTTCTCTCATATGTGGAAGCTAGAACAAAATAAAGGGTAAAATGTGAGGGGAGAGCTTCAGATCTCACAGGACAGAGGGAAGATTAGTGCAACAGAGGGAGGAGCTTGAGGGGGAGAGAGGAGGAACAGGAAAGAGTAGGAAATGCAGAATGAATTTGACAAAATCACTCTATGTACATGTATAAATACACCACAATGAATTCCACATTTATGTGTATCTATAAAGCACTAATTAAAAAAATAAATAGAAGGAAAACCAGAGTATAGAACAGGAAATAGAGGGAGGGAGTAGGGAACAAAACAGGGGAAGGAAGAACAGGTGGGAAAGAGGAGGCACTGGAGACTGAGATGGAGCAAATTAAATCCCATGCATCTGTGATTATGTCAAAATGAATCCCAGCAACAGGCATGTCCCTGGAAGGGTGGTAGCAGGATGACAAGTGTCAGGTCTTGGATTTTGAAGTTGTATCTTGACAGATTAGATGTGGAAAATGAGAAAGAGGATTATCTGCAGGTATCTGTTTTAAACATATTTGCTGTCTGTATTTAGTACTTTGAACCAGAAGCCCAACTCAAAGACTTGTATTTGCCACTAAGAAGTAATCAATTATATTAAGTGAAAACATGGAGGAGAAAAGTGTTTATAGTATGCTCCTGTTTTTCTAAGAAAGAGAAGAGGAGTACAAATACATAGGCATATTTTCTTATATAAAAGGGAAAGGATGTCAGATATTAAAATAATCATTTTGGGGAAGGATGAAGGAATGCTAGACTTTAACTATGTATGGTTTTGTAGATTTCAGTTTGCAACCATATAAATATTTTTATAGTTATAAAATGAGGTTAAATTTAAAGGTCATTTTTAAAAATGCAAAGCCAAAAACAAAGCAAGTGAGCTTAACTATATAAATGGTTGGTTGTATATCCACGCACACAGGAGCTAAGCTCAAGGAAGAAGCTTTGATTCTCTAACATAATTTGACTATACACCCCTATACACATCCCTGGTGGGATATATCCAAAATCCAAAAAGAAAAATACTTTCATTAGTCATTTTGTTGATTGGAGTCTTATATAAAAATTCTGAGGCTGATTTTTGTATAGTATGGAATATTGAAAATTAGTAATTACATTGGAAATATTTAGAATTAGAATTTTTAGCATAGGAGAAAGTAAAAACTGATTATCCTGAATTTGAGTTATAAGACATATCATAAAGCATCATCCATTATATTTTTAAAAAAACACATTTTCTACCTTTGTCTACTGTAAATTATATCAGCCCAGAAGCAATGAGCAAACTTACTGTTCAGATTGTGGTCTCTAAACAATATTCCCCATTGTAAGGAACCAGAGATTATAGAGAAATGGTTGATTCCAGGTCTAGGGAAGGATATGTACAAGACAAACCTAGAATATGCCAGAAAGTAAGGAAACTTGCACAGAGAATTAGGGTTATGTTAAAAGTACTCCACAGCTGACTTGATTAGGCTTCCACTGACTAAAGGCAAGAATAATTTAAACATAAATATAATACTTCAAATTAAACACACACAATATTTAACATAGAACCTCTTAATAACATTAACAACAAAATAAAAGCAAGCACATTCATTCACTCTCTACCTTTGGAAGATGCAAGGAAATGACTCATTATTTTGAAAACTGGTATATAAAGATAAATATAAACAGTATATCCTACCTTTGCAATATGATCTGTACCCCAAAGTAAAAACCTGGGCAAAGAGGGGAATTTTCCCTTTATAAAACATTTCATTTAGTAAATGAAGAAAAAAATGATAGAATGAGAATATTACCATTTTTTCCAACCCCTAATAAGTGAATGGATAGAAGTAATATCATCAAAGGTTGCTAACATCACAAAAAATAGAGATTATAAGACTTACTAAAAACACCATTCATGAAACAGTCTTACTGCTCCCTTTAAGGACCACCACAACAAAACTTGTTTCCATCAGAGTCAATTTGCATGAAATAGAGGAAACAGAGGAACAAGTTAAATGATACCATATGGCTATAATCAGGGAAATTCTGATGGTCTACAAAACAAACATCTAGGTTTCTTCAACAACAGCAATAGTACCAATAAGAACATCCAATTTGGAAAAGGGAGAGAGATTAAAAGAGACTTAGAAAACACAGCATGAGTCAATATGCAGGTCAATTTAGATTCCAATTCAAACAAAGGAATAAGAACAATTAAAACAATCAGGAAAAAAGGACAACCAGGGAAATGTAAGAACTGAATGTACATTCAATGATATGGAGATATTATTAACTGTTTTGTTTGCATCATTTCTTCATTAATGGTTTTTAGGAGTGATAACGATATCATGGTTTTTATTTTTGTAGTGCTGGGGATTGAGTCCAGGGCCTCATACATAACTGACAATGCTCTACCACTGAGCTGCACACCCAGCCCTTTTATGGCAAAAAAAGACTTATTTTAGTTATACATTCTGTGATATTTAAAAAGGAAATTATAAAATGTCTGGGATTTGCTCCAAAATAATCCATTGAGTGGGTGAGAGTGGGCATGGAGAGCAAGGAGGTTAGGGTGTAAAAGAAGAAGATGGTCCCAGGAATGGATAGTTGGGGAAGTTGGTTGATGGTCATGTAAATGTTTCTTCCTTGTAGTTTTGTTGCTGCTGATGTAGTTGCCTCCTCTGATTAGAGGCTTTAGCCTTTTGGATTCCTCCCCTTCTCCTGTTTGTTGTCTGCATTTTGTACTTCAATTTTGCCCCCATGTCCAACCCATGCACAAGTACTGAAAACTCTACGTTTAGAATAAATGGCAGGCCTTCTTCACTCCAACTCCAGAGTCATCAGCCGTCACTGCCTCTCAGCAGGACCATGTCAGCAGCCTCCAATCAGACTCCCGATCCCATTCTTGTTACAAGAAACAAAGCAAGTATAAAGCGAATAACTACATTTAGACTTGAAGGGTGAGAAGTTTGCCAGACCAACAGGGTGGGGACACTTCAGGCCAAGGCAAAAGTATATGCAAACCATGATAGAGTCAATTGGTAGGTACCATCTGAAAGGTTTGGGAACATCAAGCAACTCAGCATGATTAGAGTTCAAGAAGTAATGGGACACGAGGCTGGTGAGCAAGGTAAGAGATGAGGGACAAAAGGTCTTGAATGCCATGTCATGTTTTACATTAAACAAAGGGAGACAGCCAGTCATTCAGTAATTCTGTACACAGGCAGCAACATGACAAGATTTGCATGTTCAAGGGTACAATGAGTTAAGAACTGCCCATTTTGATTGTGAATTACACAAGTAAGTGTTGCACACTTTGGTCATAGGAAATCCAGGCTGAGGTATCCAGCAGGAAACTGGATATTTGAGGGAGACTAAGTGAAATGATCCACATGACAAAAATTTACATTTATAAGCAACATGTGGCCAAAGGAAAATATTTAAAGAAACCAATTTTACCAAATTCCACAGAAAAATAGCAACAACAAAGCAATTTTAGGTAGTAAATGTGGAAGCACTTGAGTAATTTTGGAAGTAAGCAGCTCAGAGTTTTTCCTGTCCTTAACTTCCTCTCTCCTTCTTTTTCCTTCTGTTCCATTCTGTTCCACTCCCTTCCCTCCCTTTCTTTCCCTTCTTCCTGCATTTTAAAATAAATATTTATAAAGAGTTTACTAAGTACCATTGGTGCTAGCACACTATAATGAATAAATAATGGATCTGGAGAGCTGGAGCAGTGGCTCAGTAGTTACGGCACTTGCCTGGAATGCATGAATACATAGGTTCAAATCCCAGCACCACATATACAAAGGAGTCTCAGAGCAAAGAAAGCCATGTGAAAAAGGAAATAAAAAACTGATTCTGTTTTTCTCTTGCTCTCTCTCACACATTGTCCCTCTTAAAAAAAAAAAGGGGGGGATGGAGCAGTGGCTCAGTGGTTCCTGTACTTGGCTGGCATGCCCAAGTTCAAATCCTAGCACCACGTTTACAATGAAGTGTCAGAGCAATGAAGGCCACATGAAAAACTAAATAAAAATTCTTTCTCTCTCTCTTTTTAAAGAATGGATCTGAATATAATGGGCCTGGAACCTGCCTTCATGTATCATACAGACTAACAGGGGAAAAGGGATATCAGGCAAATGCTTAAATAAATCTATTTAATTACCAACTGCAGCAATCCTAATAAGAAGAGTTGCATAGAGAAGTGATCCACATATAAGAGCCTTAAGGGAAGTGTCATTTCACAATGTGATGAATTAACTGGGAATGATGGGGACTGGAGGAGCCTTCTAGGAAGAAGCTCAGCATGTGCAATGGCCACGGGCAGGAGAGAATACTGAGGAACTGGAAGAAAGCCACTGTCTTTGGAAGTCAGAGACAATTGGGAACATAAATAAGATGAGGCTGGACAGGTAGGTGGGGTCGTCTCATGCAAGACCTTCTGGGCTATGTTAAGAGCACTGTCCCTCTTGAATGGTAAAG
Source organism: Aplodontia rufa (assembly GCA_004027875.1). Taxonomy (NCBI): domain Eukaryota; kingdom Metazoa; phylum Chordata; class Mammalia; order Rodentia; family Aplodontiidae; genus Aplodontia; species Aplodontia rufa. Next base: position 40,021 of record PVKS010011378.1, on the reverse strand, counting down.
GGAAGCTATTGCAGGATTTTTTTAAAGTACAGAGTAATATGATCTTATTTGCATTTTAAAAACTGAACTTTTTGCTGTGTGAAGAAGTTAGGAAAAAGCTTCAGAATGGACAAGGGGAAACCAACTAACAGGCAACTGTAGTAACCTAGGTGAGAGATGATGGTGGTTGGACAAAGAGGGAGTAATAAAGATATAAAGAAGTGGATGGATTTCAGAGATTGCTTTATGAGGTAACATCTCTAGCTATGGTGGTGAACAGGCTATGGGCAATTGCTAAGGGTAGGCATTTGTATTTCTCCAACATTAAGATTTCTCCACATCTGAAGTGGAAAGACTGAGGTTTAGGCTCTTGTAGGAGAGCTATGGAAGCAAAGGATCCAATGACCCAGTCAAATGGCTACTGATGTCATCCCAGAACAACTTCCTTGCCTTTCAAGACTCAGCATCTGCTAAGATGAGCCTGGTATCTAAGAGCCAGTTGATTAACTGGCTTGGACTGATGAGTTTGGGCGATAGTGACATGCTGACAGCACTCTATGAGTCAGAAGCGTCAGGGTTGGCCAGACCACGGAGCTCCTCCAGGAGGCCAAAATGCATGAGCGCTTTCAAAATCCTTGCAATACACCTGAAAATCCATGTGGAAACCTCTGTGTGTTTGGTACGACATTGGAAACAAGTATTTCTTACGTTTACATTAAATATCTACTATATTCATTTCATGCACATCTCCTTTCAACAAAGCTGTGCACATTGTGCTCTTGGCAAGCAATTGATGTCTACAAACGCCAGAAATCGTACCTAGGAATTTCAAATATTTATCATTTTTAAAATATAAAGCAAATTCCTATTTCAGTAGGAAAGTGATAAATGTATGAGTAAGTACTTAAAATAGAAGTCACTCAGGAATCCCTTGCAGGTGACTGCCATATGACAAATCCCAAGTTTGCAGCTCTGCAAATGGTGTTTGTTCTCATAAAGTGAGATGCATTGTGTGCTCTGTCTCAGGTTTGGAGACCCAAGGGCTGCCTGCATCTTGCAAGCACAGCAGAGTATATACTGCTGAGCCCCCTCCTCAGCAACCCTGAGGACACAGCATACAATAACATGGTTACACAAATCTTTTTCTGCCCTACCATTAATGCTGCTAAAGGGGAAAAAGGGAGAGGACACACTCTTTACTCTTTCCTTTGCTACCTCTCCTTGATTTGCATTTTAAAATGAGAATTCTCTTAATATCATTTTTTTTTAAAAAAAAAAGCAGAACAAATGAATACTCTCCTCCTATCGAGATGCTTCATGCTATACCTCAATTCCCGTAGTTGAGGTTTAAGGGAAAACAATTTCTTTCCACATTCTGGGAAGGAAAACATCTTACACTGAAAGACAATAATGAAGCTTTCCCCTTGGTACACTTTTCACGAGTAAATAACTGCTTTTTTACAACAAGTTACCATGTGCTTCAAAAGGATTAGGAGTTACATTGCATGTATCTTGGGGGAATTCATGGACCTGTAGCTGCTGGTAATGGCATGGGGCTTATCTTAATGACCATTCTTATATCTGCTTTATTTTCAAAAGGCTAGATATGTGAAGGTATGTGAAGGTATGGATGAACAGCAGGAAATTTCATGTGCTGAGACAATACGCAGAGAGGATTTCTGCATGAAGATTCAGAAAGGGAGATTCCTCACGAGTGCGTTTGTGCAGGTCACAGCCTCATCCTTTTTCTTCCTGAGCCTGGGAAGGAAAAAAAATGGTCTGGTTGGCATTTGCTAACCTTTAATGGTGCATATTGTTGAACCATACAATAAAGCATTCTAAATAACGAATGGGGGGAACTGCATCTCACTGAATTCAATATGAGAAATACTCCAAGAGCACTGATCTTGTGGGTCAGGGTACTGAAAATATAAAATGACATCCCGAAAGGAGATACTGAATTAAAAAAAAGAGAGAGAGAAAAGAAAAATGTGGGTGACATACTTTTGAGGCCTCCCATGTAGTATATCTTCTGCCTGTTTTTCTATATCCACTCTGCCCTTCTTCAACTTGCTTGGTGATACAGTTTTGACATGAGTATGAGCAGCCTGTGTGGGTTCCCTGGCTCTCTGGCTTCTGGATGGGGTAGGTGACAGCTCAGTAGATCACAAGAAAGGAAGGAGAGAGTTGGAGCACTCATTCCTCTTGTCCACTCCTTGAGAGGGTGTCCACAGTTGGCTTTGTCTCTTTAAAACAGTTCTCTCCATACACGTACGCAGCCCTGCTTTTGTCTTTGGGTCTGACAAGTATTCCCTGCCTTTGCGCCTTCAGGCCTGGAGTGGTAAGAACTTCCCACTGTTAGTCCTGGAGCGCTACAGTGTCCCTTGTGGTATCCTTTGTATCCATTTCCATTATTCAATTCTTAAATTACTCAATTTGGGCATGACATTTTTTTTCTGCCAAACCCCAGATACATGTTAAAGCAAGATCTTAATTAAGGCTTAGGTGTCTTCAAAGAAAGTTCCAAAGGACATCTGTCACCCTTTTTGGAATTTCTGTTACCTCTTGCCCTTGCCACTGCCCAGCATCTGAATTGACCCTTTTGTCTGGGGACTTCCCTTTCTTATGAAATTTGGTGGGAGGCAGAGCCCAACAACTCCAGGAGTCAGATGCTCACCAGCCTTCTTTGCAGCTAAGACCCAAACAGGATCCATGCTCAATTAATCAGATGGCCTTTGACTCTCGGAATTACATGGGACAAGCAGGGATGGCATGGAACCCATTTTGGCTGGGGTGGCATAGACCTGGGGCCCATATCAATTTCTAAAGGTAGCAGCAGAGTCTAGCACCAGCTTGAGGTGTGAGTGGTGCATCTGGCAGAGCATGTCCTCAGCAGGGGGAAGAGCTGCTTCTCCTTAGAGATTTTCTGTATTGCTTCTTCCTCTGGGTCCACAAACACCTCCTAGAACAACTCAACAGCACTGAATTCTTTTCTTTCCTGATCAAATTAGCCAGGGTTGCTATACAGCTTGACACTGAGAACCCAGCCTTATGTAAAAACCAAGCCCAAACTCTTTAACCTACAGCGTCTGGCAACACAAAATACCCCTGACTCATTTAAGTTAAAAATAACTCCAATTTGTGAGAGCATCTACTCTGTTGCAGTTGCTGTGCTAGGTGTTACAAAGCTAATTAAGCTGACAAGTAAATAACCGTAATCAACACGATAAACATGCTTGTGGAACTTAGGCTACTGGAATACAGATACAGAAAAAATAAATTCTGCTGGGAGTATTTTGGAACATTTCAGAGACTGAGCTTGGCAGAGGAAAGAGCATAGGTAAGCATAGGTAAGGAATGGTGGTGTGAAACTGCTTGGCTTGTATAGAGACTGCAGGAGAGCTCAGAGGGACAGGAGCAGAGTGGAGAAGGAGTCCGTGGAGGTGAGGCTGACAAAGAGAGTCAAGGCCCATCTGCAAAGTATCTGCACTTCATTCTCTGAGAAGGAGGAGCCACTGAGGGGGAAGAATGGAACCAAGGAATCCATTAGGTCTCATGAAGGGCTAAGACCAGAGCAGAGGCCATGGGATTGAAAAAGAAGGCAGAGATCTGAAAAATATTTAAAGAGATATAAGGGAGGGGTTGCTGCTGTGCTGAGGGGAGAAGAGCTGAGGAGGATGCCAAGATGGTCTGAAATTCCAGCTCTAAGCAGGGTGGGGATCAATATTTCTAACAAACACAGGAAAAACTTCCAGCAGTATAGGTTTGGGGTGGAGGGAGAAAGATGACATTGGCTTTGGGAATGCCCAGATCCTAGAGATGTATTAGCACATGCATTTGTCTAAGTTGGTATTTTGCCTCTGACTGCTGCTTAATTCAGAAGTGAGGATGACGATGTTTCAAAATTGACCATCTCATCTGATTTCCCTGCTACTCATGGGGCTATTTTATTTTCTTTGGGTATACTAAAGCCTTAAATTGCATGGACATCTGGGATAGGTTGGCAGTTAGAAACATTAAATTCTTTAAAAGGACTAATAAGTTGGTTTTTAAAATTCTCTCCATACTATCCTTCTCTCTGTTAGTGTCAATGGTACCTGATTGGACTTATGTAGCCTATTGCCAGACCTACACTAGAACCTTGAGGAGATCCCTGGGTCCAGGACCAGCATTAGTCCTCTCTCTGGTCCATCTCCTGTTGACCTTTTTCATTCCATTTATGGCCCTGACTTCTACCAAGCTCAATTCTGAGAGCTGACAAAGGCAAGACATGACTTTCTGATACATTCTTTTTATGTAAACTTATAAACGTATCCAGCTCTGCTTCCTGTAGTACTAAGCCTCATTCTGGATAGTATTTGCCTTTGCTGTAAATAGCACAGTTCTTTTAGTTGGTTTTTGTTCAGAAGTGTCTGGACCCAGGGTCTGATGACATCTTTAGACTTGGATTCTAAAAAGGCGCTACCACTGTGCACTTGGAAAAAGGAAACACTTAGATTTTACCAGTGAATGACTTTCATTTATCTAGTTCTCAGCTGGCACAAAAAGCTAAGAACATGTAGTAAGTACTATCCTATATTGCCTCTCATTTCTGAAAGCTTAAATCGATGACTGGCAGCTTTAGAGATGTTTTCTGGAAATCAAATATAGGAACAGTTTTGTTATTCCACTCCTAGGGAAACAGAAGTTATGTAGTCCTTTATTCACTTTTGCATCCTTCATGAACAAACATCCATAAAACAGCGTGATTCATATTAGATAACAAATTCTTTGAGGATAGAATCAGGTCCAAACCCATATCTAAATCCACAGCACCTAGAATGATGCATATTACATGGTTGGGGTCAAATAAAAGTTGGATGAATCAATCAATGATCTATGGCAAGAGAACCTGCAAAGACAGGAGAATAATCTCTCAGCCACAATTATTAGGCATGTGAAACTATCTTGCCACAAGAAGGATGGAAAGTTGGTGACTTCTGTCACTAAATGTGGAAATTTCAAATGAATGAAGAATTTGCACCCATGGATAGTCAAAACAGTCATCAAAACAATAATGTCTTGGATATTTTTTGTAAAGTCATAACCATTCTACATAAGCAATAAATTATGAAGCCTAAGTATGTGAATAAAATTTAATGCTGCTATAGATTTTATGACAAAGTTAATCTGACACATATATAATGACATGCATAATCATTATTATGCAGCATTGTAATCAGATATTAATAATAAGAAGATCACATCAGCGACTATAAGGGTCTTGTGTTCAGCCAAACCAACTGCTTGGTATTTTCTTTTCCTACTTAGTTGTTAATTCTCCGCCCATCAGTGATGATGGGCTGCTCTGATGACATGAATAATTTAATTCTCTTTAATGCACTGATACAAAAACTCTTACTGAGGACAGTCTCAAGCAGGTAAGCCCTCTGCTATCCCTCTACCACCTAACATATTCCAGGAAGAAGCACACAGGAGCTCGGCCCATGGCCTTCAGACCTTCCCTCCTCTGTGGTCCCACCAACACCCACTTATGGTACCTCAACCTTTGCCTAAATGGTTTTTCTGAAACTAAAGCAAGCCAAAAAAAAAAAAAAAAAGGCAAGCAACCCTTTGTGATCCAGCTCCAGAGAGGCGTATTGAGATTGAGGGGAACTGACCAGTCCCCACTCAGAAGTTCTCAGCACTTACTGAAGAGAGCTTGTAATACCAGGTGTGCATCCACATGCACTCCCAGAGTTCCTGATGGGCTGCCCACAGTGGATAGTGACTCACTAATGCACTCTTCCTTTCCTTACCTCACTTCTCCTCTTACTAGTGAAATCATACCTAAAATAAGCCATGTGCACTTGAATTCTTGTTCCAAGCTGGCTTCTGGAGGATCAAGGGAAGATAACACTCCAGCGACAGGCCTTCCTTAAGTATCCACTGCAAAGATTCTCTCTATTCTACATACATGTGTATGTACACGCACACACACACACAGATTCACATCTGGGTTCTCTGGATACCACCAGTATCAGGTAACAGAAGAGCTGCACTGTAAGCCTATGGCTGCGCTGAGGGCAGCTCAGTTACAATGTTGTGGGCCACAGGAAGATAAAAGAGCATGTGATCACTGGGATCACCAAGCAAGTGTTCTTTGGAACCTTGACAAACTGGAAGGGGATGGAGGGCAAGAGTACCTGGCAAGCAGAGAGGTGGGAAGAGAGAGAGGGTGCCTGGGTTGAGAGCCCATTACTCAGAAAAGGCTGCTCCAGAAGCCAGATCTATAGCAGCTGTGCAGCGCAAGCATCTCCAGGCAACAGGTCACTAGTGGTCCTGATGCTCAGACCAACAGTTCCCTGCTCATCTTCTTAGCTAAGGAGCCAGGACAGTGCAGAGACCAACCTTCATTCTGAGTTAGAGAAAAGGAGTTAAGCACAAGCAGCCTTGAGAAAGTCACAAAAGCACATTCGTGCTAGCGTGTAAATGACTCACAGTTCCTTTTCTATTTTTATAGCGGGGAGGAGCTTTAGAATATAAGGGCCCTAATGAACTAAAAGGGGAAGGATGGATGTTTCTGTTAGATAAAAGGCAGAGAAGGGGAAAGCTGGTGATGACCAAATAAACTCTTGGCCAGCTCTAGCTAGTACAGCTCTGGGGGTGAGGTGGGGACAAGGCAATGTCTTGTACAGAAGTATCTTATGCCATCTCTGCGTAGTTTGTATGGTTTAGAGGTACAGTGATCAAGAAAAAGACTTACAGAGTTCTTCATTCCAAGTCAGAAACAGTAATGTATCAAGCAGTCTCTCTAGGCCAGGGGAAAACTGAGTAGTGGCAGGGGCACAGGAAAGATGACCACTCCATCTGGAGTACCAAGACCTACCAGTCCTGGTGTCACTCTTCCTTACCTGGTAATTTCAGGCAGGTCACTTGAAGTCTCTGGACCTCAGTTTTGCCATATGGAAATACAGATAATATTACCAACTCTTCACATCTCATAAAGTTGACGATGAGGCTGTGTGGGGCACAACCGGGATTATGTCTCTGGAGTCTGAACGAACAGGCTGAAATCTGCTCAACACATTCTCACAGGGCACAGGGCGATCTATTTAACCTTTTGTTCCTCATCTGCAGAAAGAGGTAAAAGTACCTAGTTCTTAAGATCATTCCAATGATTAACTGAAATAATGCATGTAGAGAATTAAGTATAGTACTTAGTACTTATTATATTAAGTATTAAAAGCAATATGAAAAATATAGAGTATTATATGGGTGTTTAGCACACAGGATTAAGCCTTTTGCTTGCTGTAATAGTTCTGATCCCCTTCAGACAGCTAAAGTCAGATTCTGCTAAGCTAATATAGTCTGTTTCTCTGTACTCTGCAGAGAACTCAGCTTATTATTAACACTTGCTTAGTGGAAGTCGAGCTGCCATAAGGCCTAACATTTAGTTCTAGCTATTAGTTTAAATATTTGCTTTTAATGGTATTTGAATTGCCAGATTCTAGAATTTTCTGGTCGACAAAGTCTCCTCTGTAACTTTGTAAAAAGGCTAAAATTGTTGCACTGACTACAGAACAGATTTGTCATTTTCCAAGGTATATTAAAACCATGGTTCACTATAACTTTGTGCCTGTTGGCACAGAATTCGGAGTAACCTGAACTTTACTTGGTGTTGAAGCAGAGTGGAAGAGTGAAGGCATTATTTTAGGTACCCTTCATTTTCAAGTCACTGTGGCTTAAGCATGTGAAGACACTGTTGCTATTCTCCTTTCCCCCCACCTTTAGTTTGCTGAGCAAATGACTCAGTACATTTTTAATTTACAGTGTTTTTTGATTGTTTTTTATTTTTTAAAAGAGAGAGGAGGTGGGAGAGGAAAAGATGAGAAGAGGAGAGACACAGAGAGATATACAATTTTTTTTTTCATCTGGTTTTAGTTTTTCCAACACACAGTTGTGTATGTGCTGCCAGGGTTTAAACCTGGGTCCTCATGCATGCCAGGCAAGAACTCTACCGCTGAGCCACCCCTCCAGCCCTGCAAATTTTAACAAAACAAAACAAAAGTAACAGCAAACAAGACAAAACAAAATGTAATTTGATAGCCAAACCAACATTAAGCATGACAAACTGGAATCACACCAAGACACAAATGTGATGGCATGCACTCTGGTTCATATACTCTGACTAGTTTTCTCTCAGGCATGTTCTTTCATGCTAAGGGGCCAACAGAACATGAAAATAAGGCAGATGCATTTTGGGAAAATGAAACAAACACATCTGAAACAAAATCTTATATATCTCAAAGTCATGCTTAATTAAGTTTGAGAATGATTAAGTTCATTAGGTTAGAACTTTGGATGTCTTAGTGTTTCTCTCTCAAACGTTGTATTATGGGACTTCCGTGTCTGTGGAACACACAATGGTCAGATGACACTTTCCCAGTTACTAATCTAATCGTACCACACCAGGAAAATTCGCATTTCTTACAACACATTTAGGAAAATGAGGTTGGCATGTATAAAATGAAGCTCTTTTTTGGTGGTATCATAAGGTCAGGTTAATCACCTTGTCAATGCAAAAGAGGACAATGACAGGTACAAAAGTAGGGTAGGAGGGGGGCAACAGTAAAGGACTTTTTGTAAGTGATAGGAAAGAAACATTGGTAGTATATTTCAATAAAACGAGATTTGAAAATATTAAATTTTCAAAGTGACTAAGAAATATACACGATTAACAAATAAACTCATTAGTTCCATTAAATCCCCAACTGGGAAATGCACTGTGCATATCTAACATTTAATCCCATTAGCTCACTTTGCACAGTGTCACTTTCTTCTTCACGTTATTACACTTTTTTTTTTGTGAAAGGACAGGTTGGTAAATTGTACATATGTATGACTAGCCATTATCATTTAACCTGGCACAAAGTAATCATTCTTCCTATAGGTAAAATTGGGGGCTGGAGCAGTGGCTCAGTGGTAGACTACTTGCCTGGCATGTATGAGGACTGGGGTTCAAACCCAGCACCACATACACAACTGAGTGTCAGAAAAACAAAAGTTGGATGAAAAAATAAATTTAGAAAATTGACTCTTTCTTTGTCTCTCTCTCTTTCACTCTCTTTAAAAAAAAAAAAAGAATTGAATGGAGGTGGATGCAATGATGTATGCCTGTATCCCAGTGGCTTGGGAGGCTTATGCAGGAGGATAGGATCACAAGTTCAAAGTCAGCCTCATCAACATAGTGAGGCCCTGTCTCAAAATAAAAAATGAAATGGGCTGGAGATGTTGCTCAGTGGTTAAGCACCTCTGAGTTCAATCCCTGGTGCCAAAAAAAAAAAAAAATCAAATAGAATGAAAATTAGAGAAATAAATGCCCTATTGTTATATGGCATATGAATTTTACCTTCATATAGTAAGTGACTGAAACATAAATATTAAAAAGGTAGTGTAGTATCAGTAATACATTACCCTCAATGCATTCCTAAAATGTCAGATAGCAAAATTATCACATAATTGCTTGTAGTTTATTCCTTTGTTTTTGTCTTTTCTCTGTGCATCCTTGTAATAATTTTTTAAAGTATAATATAATTGCTGTGTTAACATCTGTAGAAATGGTTACAAGGTATGTAAAAGCCAATAACCTCTTTATGGCAGCAATATATATGGAACACCATGTCGGAACAAAGAGGAGAAAGAAGAAAAAAGAGAGAAAAGTTTGTCATCTTTACAAATTTTCAAATGAAACCTAATTGCCTAACAGGAAAAAAATATTTCTATTTAAGGTCAAATTAGAGATAACTACTAGTAAAAATACCACATAACCAGTCACCAGAAGTGCCTTTTTGAGGGACAGTGTTAAAAGGAGAAAGGGTTTTTAGACACAGGATACAGAAAATAATCTCACCTCGACCAACTGAATGATTTTGGCAAATCAGTTTACCTCAGCTATACAACATTTAGACATCCAAAAATTTGATATTAATAAGCACCTGAAAGACACATGCTGAAGTGAGTATATAGTTGTCTGTGAAACTCTTATTTTGGGTTTTTTTTTAATATAAAGTACTCTGCAAATGTAGGCTATTGCTTTGTTTTGCCAATTGTCAAATACACTACTTAATCCTATCTGGCTATGTATACCTGTGTAGGGTCCTAATGGTGTTTTCTGAAAGGTTTATGAATAAGATAATATTCCAAATAGGATTAACCTGATGCTTTTCTTAAACATATAACATTGAGTCTGCTCCACCAAATAATGCTTTGAGTAAAACAATGCATATAATAAAGGTTATTTTATTTTCTTAAACATTGAACATCATTCCCAAAAGAGATGTGTTTATTTATTAGTGAAAGCAAACAAGGGCGAGAGGCACTTCTATGAACATCCTCATGTGTGACTTGCAAGGCTGAATAAAAGGGGGAAAGTGCCTTGTTGGATATATGAATTTCAATGTTATTAAAAGGCATTAAGCAAACTGAATTAAAATACATTAACTGAGGTTTGGTAGTAGGAGAACACCAGAATTACAGAAAAAGGTAAAAAATCATAATTCTAACCAAAATAATAAATTATTGTGTTGACAGATACTCTACTAGTTTTTTTTGTAAAAATACAATTTACAGAAATATTGTCATTTTAAAAAACTACTTCCTCTAATTATTTTGCCTCTTGTTTTTTTCCCATTTAGTATCAAACAGACTTTTTGGGCAATCATTTGGAAACTGTCTCAAAAACACAGGGAGATCTATTTTAATTGGAATAATTCAATGGAGATGACGAGATCATGAAGAGCCCCAAATATTTCTTATGTCATTGGACAAAAGCAAATATATGCTCATTTAGAATGAATAGGAATAACCAAACCAACTGAAGTCTTTATATTTATCCTCTAGTGAAAAACAAAAGAACAAAAACCCTACAGTTGCATCTAGCAACAAAGTTACAGGGAACAAAAGAAAAAGGTAACTCTAAATGTGCAGTGGAGTCATTTCCTCAGACTACCAAACCCTATCTATTCATCAGCACCATCCCTCCCTAGAACGAATCTCCCTGAAGCAATGATAGAATTTTTGCCAAGTGACTAGGACGTAAACACCATTTTGGTTGCAGAGTGAGACATATGCTCTGAAGAAAAGTGGTTCAAAACGGGCAAGTGGGTTTCTACAGAACAAGCAGGAGCCCTGGTAAACGGCTGATTCCTTGGAGCTCCAGGACTGCGCCTGCTTATTCTGTCCACAGTAACGGCGGCACATGTTGGCACATTGCTTTTGTGATTCCTTATGCTAATGCTCTGCTGTAAATTTGTTTGGTATATTCCAGACAGCCCTAACTTCAGCTACTATGCAATGCTGAGGATGCACCCTATATTCTAAACTCATCTTCTGCAAGGTGTACTCTCAGCATTGTGGGCAATTTCCATGGGAGAATATTCTATTTAAAGAACAACTGTCCCAGAATAAAATCAAAAGAAAAAAATCATTTGTGTAGGTGCAAGAGACACTGAAACCTCTCAATTATGTTTACACAAGCACAATGTCAGAGTCTCCCTTCCCTACTCCCCAATGCGTTGGGGAGGGGAGTACTCATTTGTGAGACAAGAAATACAAAAGGTATCCACAGTGGTCATAGGAGGGGAAAATGGAAGAGCCTCCAAAGAGGTTGTGCACACATACAACTTCTTGAGCTCAAAAGTGTAAGGTCAGACAGGAAAGATGTTGGTTCTGTGATGTAAAAGTGGGGGAAGGAAGGACGTCTGAATCAGAAACAGTCTCTCTCCCTATGTCTTAGTTTTGACTTCAAACACAGAAAACAATTTTTTTTCTCTTGGAGAATGTATTTTAAAATGGAATATTTTAAAAACAGGGACTATTTAAAGGGCACATCAAAATTTATTTTAAAAACTTTTCAAAGAGTAAAACCTAGGTAACCACTCTCAAATGACAATATGTACCAGTGCAATACCAGGACTATCTTCACCTTTAATTTGTGGGCAGCCAGACTCACAATCTTTGAAATTGCTTAAATTTAAAAGCAGAAATGACAACATATAATTTATAATGTTAATTTTCCAATTAAATCCCTAGATAGAAATGGAAAAAAAATTAAATGTCATATAGAAAACAGCCAAATTCTGAGTTGAGAGATATCTTTTCAAGGATATTTCAAAAGAAAAAATGGTGGCTCTCATAATTGTGTAGCTGTCTGGATTAGCTGGTCACCCTGATCGATGAGATGACTGCTTTGGTCGTTTTGTTCACTGACAAATCTACAACTAATATCATGTGATAGGTGTTCAATACATGTTTGTTGAATTAATACAGAAAATAATCCAGGCACAGTTGCACAGGCAACTTAGGGAGACCATGTCTCCAAATAAAAAGGGCTGGGGATGGAGCTCAGTGATAGTTAATCCCCAGCACACACACACACACACATACACACACACACACACACACACACACACACGTTGCATCTGTGAAACTAGGGCAACTGTTTCTACATTGTCTTTGCAGAACACAAACAATCTTTCATTTAATTTTGGAGATGAAGAACTTTGCATGAAATATATCCATCCAGGGGCTGGAGTGGTGGCTCAGCAGTTACGGTGGTTGCCTGGCATGCAGAAGTACGTGAGTTCAAACCCCAGCACCACGTATAAAACAAAGTCTTGTAGCAACAAAGGCCACATGAAAAACTAAATTAAAAAATTGAATCTCTCTTTCTATGTCACTGTCCCTCTCTCTTAAAAAAAAGAAAGAAAAGAAACATATTCATACATTAATATTATAGAAATTCATTAAGTCACTACTGTCTGCACTTTCACACGTGAAGAGAAGAAAAGCCACTGGCCAACAGCAGTAGAGAGTACACCTGGGATTCTAATTTTAGTCCTGCTGCTACCTGGGTACTTGAGGAGGAGGCAGCACTCGGTGTTGGTCAGTATGTTCCCTGTGCCAGGTTAAGGCTAATCCCATGGACAGTTTCATTCCATCCTTATACTCAGCCTTTAAGTTAGACACCTGCCATTCGATGGTTCAGCTCATCGCAGTCTCTCGCCTAAAGAGCACAGGAAAGGGACTTCAGCTCTTCCTTACATTCTGATTTTAGAGTCACCACATAACAACCACTGTGTTGTGCACACCATCCCAGAGGAGTTTAACCACACTGGGGCTCAGTCTATAAAATGGAGGGAGTGGACTCAGTAAGAATTAGTTTGACATTTAAGACTGAAAGAACTCCACAATTCTGGTCTTTACCTAAAAGACTCTACAGAAATCTCACCTTAATAATGGCCTAGGATCTTAACACTGTTGGTGCATTAAATATTGGCACAAATTTCATAGTAATAGAAGCTTAAAAAGTCTTTATGATATTTTATAATGTGATAAACCATAGATAAATTGTGATGCACCTCTAAGTACTAAACACTGTTACAATGTACAGTGTGTTGCCACAACAACCTAAGGAAATAGGAATATACCCAGCCTATTCTACACCAGTAAACCACAGGACTGAACAGATATTTTTATTAAATTTACTTTACCTTTCAATGCAATGTATGAGCAGCTTACTGGTCAGAGATTACTTTCTAATTGCTTTACATTTCCTAATTAGCTTTTACTACTATTTTGGTAAGAACATTAAACAGTGCTAGGATACAGGTGCACAATGGACAGTTAAAAGTCCCTCACAAATATTTAAATATTGAAATATATTTTATTGTGACTTACTTCCAATCTGTTATTTTTAAAATCTAAAACATCATGTATTTGATATAATAACAATAAAAACCTTGTTTAGAGCATGCATGTATAAAAGCTCACAAGCTTAAAAAATGAATATTTTTCCAATAATAAAACACATTTTGGTACACTTCATATTTTAAACATTCACAATAGCTTTATGAGTTCAGAATATGATATTTCTCAAAATACTAGTACATTCTTGAGCTGCAAGACTAGGATGAAATCTAGTTGGAGATTTAGCATTTGCTACTTTAAGAAATACTTCTTTTAATCAATGTTTTTACCTTAATATTTTTAATACTACACATATAAACTTCCATTTATCGGTAATTAATTCTTAAAATTTAGGAACAATAGATTTGTTTGGAGTATATAACTTTGGTGATGTCATGTAGCTAATCTGAATTTGTAATAAATCAGAATTGAATACATCATGATTTTTTTCTATAACTAATGATCAAAGAACTAATGGTTCCATAAAAAGGATAAAATGTATCAAATTCATTAGCTCTGAAAGTGAAGTAAGATTTTTATACTGATACAGTACATCCATGAGCTCCCAGAAGGAAATAAAAATAAATTCCCTTTGAATAGAGAGACCTTAATGAAAAAATGTTGGGAGGGTAAGGTGGTTGGACATGAGATCCGAGAACCCACAGAATGGCAAACCTCCTGCTCTCAGACAGAAAATACAAAGGGAGAAAAGAGTGTTACCAGAGTCAGAGCTGGAGCTCAGCAGAGGCAGGGCCACTGAGCAGGAGTTAGAATACTGAGGGGAAAGCCAAAGATAGGACTTCTCAGGGTCATTTCTTCATACTACCTGGCTAAAACAGGAGGGAGCAGGAAGAATACCCTAATTTCTCTCTCCCCATCTCTGATCTCTTGCTGGTATCTTCTGGCAGATCCAACTAGAAGACAGTTGGTAGGGGTCGGTTTCAGGGAGCAAGAGCAGGAAAAAAGACAGAATGGCTCAGTGGTGGGGATGCACGTTCCTTAAGGAGCTCATTTGCTTATGCATACTCTGTCACTGAGGCCTGTGTGTGTCCAGGGAGACCGAGCATACTTCTCTGATCTAATTTCATCTAAAATCATTGGGTATTTTCCCCCTTAAGAGAATATATAACCCCTCACCCCATTCTGCATTTTGTTCTCTTCAAACTCTATTTAAATTTTCTCATTCATTTCCCTCCTGGTAACATGGAAATTCATGATTCAATAAATCCTCCAGTTAGGGGACTTTTCTCTAAGACCCCATCCTAAGAGATCTCAGTACCCAGAGAAGTCTTTACACAATCATCAATGAACATAAGATGTAAGAAATTTCCCTGAGATCCCTATTAAAATTGGTGACAACTTTTTCCAAATGTTAATCTAGCCACCTACAGCTACCATTTCTTTGATAAATGTCAAATGCATTTGGAGTACATCTCTGAAATATTTGTTTGAATGCTCTTGAATCTATTAATTTTATATGTATAAGTTTTGTCTATCTTTTGATTATAGGATAAAGCTAGACAAATACAAAGAATAAATAATCAAAGCTGCCGCTTCCAGGACTTCCTACAAAACTGGAAAGAAGAATCATGAATGGGTTCTTCAGGTGTGCATTGATGACCACTGCTAAACATGACATCCTGGTCTTGCACACTGTGGGCACTCCATGAATGTTTGCTGAATTGGCTAAACCTTGGTTTGTCCCCATAATCAACCATCCCAAACAATGCACAGATAATTACCTCTTGGAAAAATTCCAACTAGTATCTAATGTTACCTATGTGTTTTTTTTTCTCTCAAGAGCAGCTCTGTAGGTTTATACAATTTTATGTTTTTTTCCCTTGACCTTAATGTCATCTACTTGAATAACAGCTTCATATAAAATTCCTACTGGCACACATGAGAGCAAATTCTAGGCATCATTTTGAAAATAGTGTCAGCAACTTTTAATTGAGAAGACATACAGTCTCTTCTTCTGAGCACAGGCTAAGAAAATGCATAATTTGGTATTAACATAAGAGCTAAATATATATTTAAATATTTTTTAAGATAAAAAATTTTTTTAGAGATCCAAAACTTGGCTTTTGTTAAAAAGTAATACTGCCTCCCTTTGCACTTAATAAAGATGTTCAATTACAAAGTTAATTCTGAAACATAACTGTTAAGATGTAAACAGAAAAAAATATTGCATTTAATAACAATCTGAACAGGAAAGAAATGCAAACTCATAAAGACAGAGGCTTTGGTGAAAGTTAAAATATTATTTTGTACTTATACTTTATACTTCACACTTATTTTTACACTTTATAGTGTACCTCTGGACATTAACTTGAAATGACCTTGACCCTTGATATCCTAAATTTAACACTCTTTAGAACAAAGTAAACTTTTTCTTCTTTAAGAGTAAATGAACCAAGTCCTAGGGAATGATACACCTGGGGCCCTTGACCAAGACTAAGAGAGATGAAATCCTGTTTGACGTGTATAAACATTAGAGAATCCATTGAGATTTAATAAAAGGAGGAGCTTGGCTCATATCCTGTGAGAAGTATTCCCCTTTTCTTGAAAACGCTTGCTCATTTGAACAGAGGGTTCCTCCCTGCCAGTGCGGGGTAGGGAGCAAGTGGGGTTGCTGTGAATATAAAACACCCATCTCGACTGCTGCTATATTTATCTCTAAAATGCACTGCGGTGGGAAACAGAGCATACTGAGAGGAAATAAGCCTCTGACTTCACTAAAATGTAAGGTCCCAGTTAAATCCAAAGGTTAAAAACGTAACAGCAATAGTATAGTTTTATTATTTGTTATTTTGTAGTTCCCTACATGTTTATAACACATTACTTTAAAAGCTTCATAGAAGTGGCTTTAAAATACTTTACCAATATTTCAACACCATAACAACCTTAATAAGTTAAATTGTATGGTTTTACATCTCAGAAACAATGAGATTCAATCCTTTTCTTTCCAGACTGAGATTTTCATTAATTGATAAATAATGAGGAATTTTAGGTAGCTCTCCATAAAGAAATGAAATTTTCACCTTTCCAGAAACTGAAAAACTGAAAAGATAAAACAAATTCTTGTAGAATAGAATGTTGCAATTATTTATCTATACTTACATGGCTCTTTAAGGTGCATTGACTTCAAAGTTAAACCTCAAATAATATCACAGTTGAAAGTATCTAACTTCATGTTTACTTGAGGTCAAGAAGACTGAAAAGGATCACAACTAATACATCTATTGTTTCAGCTAATCCATCATTCTTCATCACCATTTTTATCATGTGGAATGTATTGCAGCTGATCCTTTGAAAGGGATTAAGGTAGATGCCTGGCATTTCTGCCTGCTTACCATCCCTTTTCTAATTATCCTTTGCAGAAACCCTCTGTTCTAGACCACGGGGAGCAGACACCAAATCTTTCCTGGGGACAGCAACTGGATCTAAGCTTAGTCATCCAAACAGTCCGTTCTCCACATTCAGGGAGGGCAAGTGACTCAAACAACCCTTGTAAGAAGAGTTCTGGGACTTATCTGCAAATATTGACCAAAAAAGTGCTCTTTTCCTTGCTAGGTTTAAGTTTGTAGTGTCTTCTCAGTGGGTATCATAAGGACGCAATTTGTCTAACAGTGAAGCCAAAACTGGAAGAGAGATCCTGATAACCTTGGCTGAGATGCCCAACCATGTCTCAGATGTCAAGACCTACCCTAAGCTTCTTGCATAAAATAAATTAAATCCTTAAGTTAGTTTGAATTGGTGTTGTCACTAATCCTGACCCCCAAAACAGGGCAAGCCTAAAAATAAACATGACTGCTTTTGAGGTTTCTAATGAGCATTTTCCCCCATATATGACTTCCTTCAATCCTCACAATTAGTAACACACATACCTATTAACATTAAATTAATACTCATTGGATTTTGAACACATACCACATGGAAAGGAATGGGATGAGTTAAGGGAA
Source organism: Aplodontia rufa (assembly GCA_004027875.1). Taxonomy (NCBI): domain Eukaryota; kingdom Metazoa; phylum Chordata; class Mammalia; order Rodentia; family Aplodontiidae; genus Aplodontia; species Aplodontia rufa. The sequence continues at coordinate 22,352 of PVKS010011378.1, read as the reverse complement.
TGAAGGGTTCAAAATTTCATGTGGGAAAAAAGTACAGGTTACATATATCAGGACTTCAATAGATATTCATAAAGGAAAGAATAAACACTAATTGCTGAGTGATATCCTTAGGAAGCTCTTATAAGTAGACCAGTCTAGAGGTGATGAAGTCCACATGGGCAGCCTTATGAGAATGGCTCAAACAATAGAAGTGGAGTCACACTAGATGTGAGCGTCCTTAGACTTAAGGACTTTTCAGATCTAGGTCAGTGTAGCCATTATCTTTGTAGGTAAAAGAGGGGCTGAGTTTGGGGAGGACGGGACAAAAGTATGGTTCAGTTAATCAGACCTGCAGGATATAAAAGCAGGCCCTTTAAATGACAGGTATGCATCAGAGAGAGACTGAGATGGAAATACAAGATGGAGGATCACTGTATATACATGGCATCTGTATCTATCCTTGCCTTCTAGAGCCTCAAGGAAGAGAAGACCAAAAGTCTGGGACCCCTGCCTGTACGTAACTCTAGTCCCATTTGTGTGCTCCATGCAAATAGGCTCCACCTGCCACCCATTTCTTCATCTTGGTTGTAACTGGACATGGCAGGCAATCAGGAGGCCCCTCACTAAACATTTGTGTAACAACTAACAATGTTGCTGGTTCCAAGGCCCTGAAAGCATAGCCTGGTTCTACAAGGCTGTGTTTCTCCTGGTACCTGCCATGGTTGGATTTGCGAGTCTCAGGGCTGCACTGGATGCAGTCTCCTTATTCAGCTCTCACCTCTTAAATTAAGTTTGAGCTCTCACAAAAAGTATAATCACAGCTGGCAATGCTTTCTGGGGATGTCTCAAAAAGACAGGAGCTGAAAAAATACATCCTTGTTTTAATTTAAAAGCAAATTTCTGCCTATTCCTCCACTCCTTCGCCCCTTTCTCCTGGTCCACCCAGTAACCTGACAGGCCTCAGAACAGAGGCAGGGATCTGAGATGGGGTTTCTCTTGAGTAATCCTTTCAACTGTCAAATAAGTCTCAAAGAAACAAAGGAGATGGAGAAGAGGACAGGCGTGGCTGCTGGGGATTCCGAGGGCTTACAGACTACCCTAGGGGGCGGCAGAGCATGTCATCCGCGAGCCCTGAAGCGGAGCGGAGTTGCCTCTGCCGGGCTCTCTCCAGATCCCGCGGTTCATGCCAGACCGTAACTGGTCGCACGTCCTTGGCTCAGCTGAAACATAGTAGCTTCAAGGCCGCCCAGCAGTGACCAGAGCGCCAAGAGCCCGCGATCAGCATCTCCGACCCACGTTTGCTTGAGATCTTAAGCTAGCGCTTCTGCTTTGTAATTGACAGATCCGGGGACCCTCCAACCTCCGTCTGTTTAAGTGCCCGCGTTCATCCTTCAGGTCTCTGCCACTCCAGACCCAGGCTGGGGCAAGTCCTTGCTCTTAAGATCTCCACAGCTTCTCTCTCCCCGACACTTAACAAAACTGTATTTTTACTTTTACGTTTGTGAACGTGTGTGTGTGTGTGTGTGTGTGTGTTAAGTCTACGAATGGGGAGAGAATTCATTCAGGGCCAAAACGACCCTCGATGAATCGCCCCTAAATGATTTGGTGTCTACCCTCAAAGGAAATGATGTGCAAATATACGTGGATAAAGCATGCAGAAAGGGTGCACAGTACAAAACAAGTACGTATGAGAAATATAAATTTTAAATACAAAAGAGGAAAACTTAAGTAAACGAGCCTGTGCGGGATGCTCCTGTACTTGCTACAGCCTTGCACTCTGGATTGTAAGGGCACGAAGATCGGCCTCAAAGACGGGCCTTTTCTGTTTCGGCCCACCACGGCATCCTCAGGTCCCAGTCCAGAGTCAGGTACGTCATGCAGGTTCCGGAAATTATTCTGAATAACGAATGAACGCTTCATCTGCCCTCCGGGGCCCGCTGAGCACGCTCTTCGATGGGTGGGCGAGACCAGGAGGCCAAGTTTCATCCTGGTGGCCGCGAGCTGGGGAAAAGGCCACTGAGACCCTGACACCCCAGCACCCAGACTCAGCAAGCAGCCTATCGCCTGGATCTGGAACGCCACTGCGCCACGTGCGCCTCCCTAGGAGGCCACAGCGCTGGCCCCGCCCCGGCCGCTCACGCACGCGCCCTGCAGCGGGGCAGCCCGGCCACCCCCAAGAGGAGGCCGACACCGCACGCCGGCCGCCCCGCGCACCTGCACCCACGTGGGGGCGCTCCCCTTCCACCCCGCGCTATCACACGCGGGCGCCTCTAGGTCCTCCGTGATTCTATTAGCGACCTTGATGCGCGCCGCCTCCTACCTGAGGGCCGGGGAGGAAGGCGCGCGGGAACGGCCGAGGGGGCTGAACCGGATCGTGGTATGAGGCGGGAGGCGAGAAAGCAAGCGGTCGCAGTTGATAGTCCAGATGAGGGCGCGCGCGAGCGCGCGCGCTCCCCGCCCTCGCTCCTTCAGTCGACTCCCGGTCAGAGCCCAACCCTGCTGCCGCGCGCCGCCCGCTTCGCGGCGCCTAATAACAACGGCGCCCCGGGTCAGGTGGCCGCGCGCGGACAGGGCTTCCATTGGTCAGGCGGGGAGCGCCGCGCTTCAGGATTGGCTGAGGGGTGGAGCCTCAGCAGAGGAGGGGGCGGGGACGTAGAGGGAGGTGGGTTGGGAGGGGCGGAGGCGGGGCCAGGCCACGGTCCGCGCCTTTGTGCCCGGCGCGCGCTCACCGCCGGCTCCGGCTGCAGCGCCCGCTGCATCAATAATTCAGAGCGGCGGCGGCGGCAGCGGCAGCGGCAGCGGGCAGGAGGCGGCGGCAACAGCCGGGACCAAGCAGCAGCGGCTATGCATCCAAGTGCGGCTGGGCAGCCCCGGCACCCCTGAGGCCCTGGTGGAGCTTGCGGAACATCGCGCGGGGGGCACACTTGTCCCAGAGTGCGAGAAAAAGCAGTTGTGTCTGGGGCGGTGTCGGCGGAGCTGCGTACCGAGCAGAGGAGGGGGCTTCAGAGCAGGGCTGGGGAGGGGGGGCGGCTGGCGCTGGCAGCCCCCGGGGTGGGGGGCGGGGTGGGCGCGGGAGGCGCGATGCTGGGCGTCGTGGAGCTGCTCCTGCTGGGGGCTGCGTGGCTGGCAGGCCCGGCCCGAGGGCAGAATGAGACGGAACCCATCGTGCTCGAGGGCAAGTGCCTGGTGGTGTGCGACTCCAACCCCACGTCGGACCCCACGGGCACAGCTCTGGGCATCTCTGTGCGCTCCGGAAGCGCCAAGGTGGCTTTCTCCGCCATCAGGAGCACCAACCATGAGCCGTCCGAGATGAGTAATCGCACCATGATCATCTACTTTGACCAGGTGAGTGCTTTTTCTCGTGGCATGCAGATTGGATTGGTGGGGGGGGAGCGGCGGAAGACGGATGTCGGATCCCCTTCAAGGGCTCTGCGGAGGCGCGGTGTTGACAATCTGGGACTGACTCCTGTCTACTCCCCTTGGTTCCCGTGTCCTTATAGGTACTAGTGAACATTGGGAACAACTTTGATTCAGAACGCAGCACTTTCATCGCCCCGCGCAAAGGGATCTACAGTTTTAACTTCCACGTGGTAAAAGTCTACAACAGACAGACCATCCAGGTCAGCTGCCGCCTTGGGGCTAGGCCCCGGCCCCTGTAGGGGACTGTTAGCCGCAGGGGTGCGCAGGCTCTGTGGAGGTGGGAGACGGAAGTGACAGCTGCATGTGCCCCGGGCTGCTCCGAGGGACAGATAGCGGGGCCTCACAGTTCTGCGACTTGGATTGCCCCTTGCTTTCCCTGTTGCTGGCTTTTGAGACCCAGCCCCATTCCCAGAGACAGAGTTTTCTGCTTCTGCCTCCTGGTCTCTCCGAACGGTGACTTTCAGTAATGGTTGTTAGCATCGCAGACAGCTCTCATTCTGTAAGCTTCCCGAGACTCCCGCCTTCTGCATTATCCACTGTACTCTCGACCTCTCCCTGCAGACCCGAAGCCTGCGGGGCGGCTCGTCTGCTTGCCTTCAACAACCTACGGACGGGATCCCGTCCCTAAACTAAGCCGGTGGCAGGGGGGGGGGATCCCTTTGCGTATGGACACTGGGTTTTTGATCTAGTAACTCCTAAACCAGTCGGATGAAGGGTAGAGAGAAGGGAGGGGGCGTAGTGCCACTCCCTCCTGGCTCCAGCTACGTTCCATTCAGCACTCGCTGGCTCTCCAGCTCCCCAAAGAGGTCCAAATTTTCTCTGAGCGCAGACCGAGGTGTAACACGCTGCTTGGGAGAGGACGCCAGGCCCTTCGCTGACGATGCAGCAGCAAGGGCAAAAACAGGCAGTGGCGGGCATTGAATCGGTGGTTTGGAGATAAAGCAAGAGTGCAGCTTTGCCCGCCTGCGATTTCCAATCTGCCAGAATCCGTGTGCTGCTTCTGCGCTAGGTCTCCACAGAGTCCCGACAACCGGACTGGGAGGGACCAGGAGGGACAAGGATTTTTGTTTTTTCTGGGCGCCAGGAGTAGAGTTTTCTGAGTTTCTCTTTGAGGCTGGGGAAAGCTGAGCAAGGCCAAAGGTCTCTAGGGCTCTGAAGCCACCCACGGGTTCATTAAACTGGTTAATGCACAGTGGGATTCACTTGGCTCGCTCATTCAAGAAACTGGGATGAGGATGTATCCCATTTAGCAGGCAGACCCTTCTCTCACATAGATATGTGGTCTTTCATCCCCACTGGACCCTCAGAGTAAGCCGCAAAGCCACTTCTCCACCGAAGCCTGGGGACCGGCCTAGGTTGCCCCACTGAAGCAGGCTTTTCTCTTTCAGGTGAGCCTCATGTTAAACGGGTGGCCGGTGATTTCAGCCTTCGCTGGTGATCAAGACGTGACCCGGGAGGCCGCCAGCAATGGAGTCCTAATCCAAATGGAGAAAGGCGACCGAGCATACCTCAAGCTGGAGCGGGGGAACTTGATGGGGGGCTGGAAGTACTCTACCTTCTCCGGATTCCTCGTGTTTCCCCTCTGAGTGGCCCAAAGCCCGGATGAAGGCAGGGAGAGGGGCAAGGCAGAAGGGGGGAGTGAGAAAGAGGCTGAAATTAAGAGAGCGAGAAAGTGGCATCACTTGAAACTTCCTACAAGTTCACTGGTTGTATCTGGGCAAAAGGGTGCGCATGTGCCGTTGGACAACTCTGCCATTTCCTTATTAGGAGAAGTAAATTCCACTAAGCTCCCCACTCTCATTTCCAAAAATAAACTGGCCACCCCATTCCAGTTTCAGCAATCAAGAAAGACTGCCTCCTCATTGTTTCTTACCCCCATGTTATGTTCCCCATAATTTATTTAAAAGAAACTTTGTACTTACCTATATAAATGTGAAATCTTTCTATACCCCCTCTAAATCCTTCCATTTACTGAACCCCAACAATGTTTCTCTCCTTTTCTGTTTGGAGAGGGGGTAAGATTTGTGTTTTCGGTTTTTGCTTTGGAATGGGGGAGGTAGTTTTAACTTGACAAGTATTACTCTTCTTAAAATACCACTCAAGAGTTAATTAGCTGAAGATACTCTGTATCCTTGGCTGCTTGTTAGCCGAGAAAGGACTCACCTTAGTGGTGACTGGTTTAAAATATACATAAATATATATCATTTGTACACGAAGAACTCTTCCCAGTGGAAACTGGCTGTATTTCCGTATTTCTATGTCCTATTCGGAGTGATCGTGAAATCTAAGGCTGCTTGATGTTCTGATGCTTGTCAATGCCCTCGTGCTCTGTGGCTCCACAAGGAGGTTCTTCTGGATGCTTCCTCGTCCTCTGTAACATATATGTGAATAGCCAAGATTTAATTTTGCTTTAATCCAATAAAGTCGAAGTGGGACTTTTATTTTTCTGAAACAGCTTTCTAAACTGGGCATCTTCCCCAGTTGTGAGGTTGGGGACCGGGGTGCCGAAGAGCGAGGTTCAGAGACAGGCAGGAGACTTGGGAAAATGCTACCTGAGAAAGGCCAGAGGCAGCGGCTTCATGGAAAAACCAGTTTTGCGCTGCTGCTTGCACCGGGCCTAGGGCCAACCCTGCCTTCGCCTGAGCTCGCTGCTTTGGCGCAAATATAAGAAATTTGGCCGAAATCGTGCTTTGGCCTTTGGCTTAGGAGTGAAGTTTGGGTTTTTCGAATTCCAAAAGCGCCAGGAATCGTCCCAGTTCGAAGACCCAACCAGCCTGTCCGGTGCGGCAACTTGCCCAAGCCTTCTGTCCTTGGATGTCCCCAAACCGCGTCGGTTCCGCAGTTCCCGAAGCAGCGTACGTTTTATACCACTGCCCCTGAATTCGGAGTCCACCCACCGGATTACCCGGGTGCTGGGGCCCCCTGATTGCGCTCATTCGCTGGACTTTTATTCAAGAGGTTCGTCCAGGAGTTTTGATTGTATCGGAACACAATGTGAAAGCAAAATTGAAATAAACGACTTCATTTTAAGACTGGAAGGCTGGCCCAGTAGCTTGGCGGCAAGGAGCTCCGGCCACGGGATGAGGGTGGGTGGTAAGAGCAGAGGACTAGGACCCGCGGCCCTGGTGGGCCCCTCTAGTTGTGATTTCTACTCAGAGGCTTTTTCCTGGTCCGAAATTCAGGGTTGAATTTAATTGACACGGGGAGAAGGATGGGAAGCGGCGGGGCGGGGGGCGGGTTGGTTGGTTAATAGAATAGGCAACATTTCTCGGATTTATTCCTGTGGCTTTTCTGAGTTAGAAATTCACGGAACCCGGCCTGCATTTGAAATTCATGCCCTTTTTCATCTCAGCGCGCAACCCTGGGACCGCGGGCCTTCTCTAGCGGGCGTCTTCCGGCGCTACCCCAGAGGCATCAGATCCTGCGGGAATGGTAGGGAGGAGCTGACCGCAGTGCTTTGCTCCTTCTGTCTAACAGTTTCCCTTCTCCGCAGTTAGTGCCTAGCCAAGTGGGGAGGAGGAAGAGTATGGGACCTTAAAGGAATTTGAAGGAAAACTATTCTTTTTATTAAGAGACACTTCTCTAAGGTCTGCCTTTCGGGACCAAAGGAATCTTTGACCTGGGGTAACTACCTTTGAACAACAGCTCTGCGGATGCAGAGACTGCTCTCCAGGTGCATAGGCTGTGCCTGCTGCTTTGTAATAGATTTGAAGCTTGCAGGCCCTGTGGGTTGGGGAGCCACCACCCAAGGAAGCTGTGTTCAGAACAACTTGGAGGTTGGTGGGATACCCGTGCCTCCTCTTCCTGAGAGCAGGAACACCAGGGTATTTATCCCTATTGTTGCTGCACTAGGGGACCATCAGAGTGTATCTCAGCTGGGTGACTGACAAAGCCCCCTCTCTGGGCCTCAGTTTGTCCATCTGCATCCATTCTTGGACCAGGGCAGATTCGTTTGCCTTGGTTAGTGCATCCTGGCTGGAGCCTGTGCTAACTGGGCCAGGGGGCAAAGCCTGCCCATCCAGGTACTGGGGCTCACTCCTGAGGTGCAGCTCTGGGGCCTGGAAAGTGAAAATAGCCACAGCAAAAGGGCTCTAAGGAGGAGGCCCCCTTCCTGGGGGGGAGGGAGAGTCCCTGCTTCCCCAAAAGAAAGAGTGAGGGAGAGAGAGAGAATTTATCATCTGGTTCTGGTTTCTCTGACACCCAGTTGTGTATAGTACGTGGTGTTTCAGGACCTTGAGCATGCCAGGCAAGTGCTCTAACTGCTGAGCCACTGCTCCAGCCTTCCCTAAAGATCTTAATTTGGCATTGGAGATCTGCTCATTTTGACTCCAGCCTCTTCTTCTTCCACTTACCGATACTTTCCTCTGCCATTTAATGAACCCATCTCCCCATTACTGTCTTTGTGCCTCCACAGCTGCTGCTCCTTTCCTTGAAATTGGAGTACCTTTTCTCACCTTCATTTTTCAAAATTGTATCCCACTGAGGAACTAAGAAGTTCAGCTAAAAGGTTGCTTCCTCTGGGAAGTTGTCCACACAGTAGAAGGCACAGTTTTCCTGAGGCTATCTCTTCTCCAGCCAGCCCTTGTTTGCTCTGGTGAGGATGGAAGGGGGCCAGGGGTTGGGCTTATTATCTCGCCTCTGCTGTGTGTTCCTTGGGGGCAGTGGTGCCCACACCAGATAAACCCTAGCAGTACTAAATGGTGCCCCAGCCCCAGAGGGATCTGGGGTTCCCAGTCCTCCATTCATGACAGCTCCACCTATTGGCCTGGCACATGGCAGTTGAACCACCTCCCTCACCTCCGGGGTGAGGATGGGGGTGAGTGTTCCTTTTATCAGAGGCAGATGCATCAACCTTCCTCTGAAAATTGGGCTCCCAATGAGAGGGCAGCAGAGACTCCAACTGGCCTGTTGGGGATTGAGAGGAATAGAGAAGAAAATGCCATTGACTCAGCAGGGATTTCCTTCCTGCACCCAACCTGGGGCTAGGGAGGGGTGTGTGGGGCCATTCTAAAAACTACACCTCACTGTAGATTCCTTTAATGCTTTGAATCCTTTAAGCCATTGGAGATCTGGGTCCTGCCTCCAGCTTTCATCTAAAATAAAATACTTTAGATCAGAGCCATCAGGGGTTCCAGGACCACCACCTGGCTCTCCCAGCCCAGGTCACCTTGGTTATTTCCTTATCAGCTGCTTCCATACTAAAGGACACCTCTTCCAGGGAGCTCTCTGACCCCCAGATGGGCAAGAATCATCGTCCCTTCTCTGATCTCCCTCTTTGGAGTATGGCCTCTTGTGCAACCCTGCCTCCCGAACCCAGCCTCTCTGAGAGTGGAGACCGTGTCTTACTGCGCAGAGACCAGCAACCAGCTAGGCCTAGGGGAATGGTGAGCGGGAATCCAGGCAGGATTCTAGCACCCAGCGAACAAAGCGGTCTCGGGAGCCAGGTAACGAGGTCACTACATCTCTGCTTTCCGAAAGCAACGCGGAGTTCGTGCGCAGGGGCCCGTCTGCTCCCCGCCGCTGCTTCCACAGTCCGCAGGGACCGGAGTGCGCCTTCCAGGCTGCGCTGGAGCGCTAATGCTCGTAGTCCGCGCGGATTGGCTCCTAATGAGAACATAATTACCCAGATGGAGAGGGAGCCTCACCTCGCTCCTTAATTGTTACCTTAATGGGGTGGCGAAGGGGGAGAGAGTGCCGCGCGCAGGGAAGGAGCCCAGACTCTCCTGCGGGGGTCAGAGTGGCTTCTGCGGTCAGGCAGACCGAATGGAAGACCCCAGGTGCGGCCGTGCAGGACGCAGCCTCTAGCTTTACTTGTGACCTTACGCTACTTCCCCCTAGCCCCGCCGTCTGTACCTTATTTTTCTCAGTTCATAAATGCAAGGGGTGGATTTGAAGACGCCTAGGGTTTTTATTCCACGTGGGCTTTTCTGATTCTGGCGTCTAAGCTTCTGGCGTCTAAGCCTTCGCTGATGCATTCAGACACCCGCTTCCCAAAAGGTGCTCGGTCAAGTCGGGGCCATTCCCAGGAGCTTTCAAACAAGACAGCGAAACCATTACCCACTCTGAGGGAGGCGGCTCCAGCAGGGGACATTCAGGCACACCTCCCTTTAAGCTAATTCGATGGAGGATACAAAGGTTGGGGGGAGCCTTTACAAAGGTTTCTTGATCTCTTTGTTTAGAGCCCTTGATTGAAGATACAAACACTCTCTCCCTGAGCCTCAGTTTTCTCATATTTCAAACGGGGCAATAACCTCTTCAGGTCAGGGCAGTTGTGAAATATCGTGAAGACTAAGTTAAAAGGTATTGGTACATAATAGGTGTTGAATGAATGGTAACAGCAATCAAAGAGCAATGGATGTCTGATGTATCACAATTATCACGGGAGCAGAATACGAGGGTCCCAACATCTGGGTGGGTCCCCACACTGAACAGGTGGCAAAACTGAGACCAAGGAGGAGGAGGGATACAGAGAAAGTGAATGGCAGATACAGGGAAGGGATTCTGTATTCTTTCTTTTAGCAGAAGATTTATTCCATCCATGCTCCTCCCACCATTAATTGCTAGACCAGATTTCACCCCTAAATATCTCTGAGGTCCACCCCTGTGCTTTGACCACTGCGGATGGATATTCTCTGCAGGTCTTTATGCTCCTGGGTTAGAGCGTGGCACTCTTTGCATGCCTGTGTCCCTTTATAGGGTATCCCCCTCCAGGCAGCAACTGTGTCTTGCTTGGCTCAGTGGCTCCCATGGTGCTGGGCACAGACCAAGTGCCCTGAGATGGTGTCATGAGCTAAACCAAATTGGTCCTGGCACAATTGCAGGATATGAACTCAGCCACTAGAAATGTCCTTTAGGGGATTTCTTGGACCTCTCAGTCTCTCCTCTCCTACCCATCCCACCGTGTGGTTAACAGGAACACTGATATGGAAGTACTCCTGGATCCCCAGGCAGACAGGGAAACCTTTCTGCACACTGGCACTTACACTCACCTCTTCTTTCTTTTCACTCCGAGCCCAGTGCATCCCCAGGAAGGCTCAGCTGTGACCCTAGGAGGGTAGCAAGCAGGGACAGGATTAGATATATGGGGTGATGTTTGGATTTGTTGCTCCATCTTCTCACTGAGAGAATGTTTGCGGTGCATAGAGGAGGCTGCCCGTGCTTCCGCAGCAGCCAGGAAACACAGCACAGCTGATGTCAATAAGGAGTGCTTCAGGATTATAAAGAAAGGTCTCCAGTTGAGCAGCCACAGCCCAGAGCCTAAGCCTAAGGATCTTTTCTCACCTTGTTAAGTTCTGAAGAGCACAGGGAAGGGGGCCAGGGCAAGGGACCAGGGGTGGACTCCCCTGCTCTGTGGTCTCTCCTTGAGCTCCACTTCATTTGCAAAGCCCTCTCTGACCTGCTCCCCCCCCCAATCAGAGCCTCACCCCCTGCTGACCACCTGCACTCTCCCATTTAGGACAAACCAGGACCACAATTCTGCTGGATGCTAAGCTCCATGAGGATTGGGCCCTGGACTACACTTGCCCTGCTGTGTGTGCCCAGTGCCTGGCACAGTGTCCGATGCTCTTTAAATGTTCCTTGAATATACAAATGAACATGTGAATGAGTGGACAGATGGAGGGGGGATTATTTGTTGCTTGCGGATGCATCTGCTTGACCCACCACTCTGAATCCATGAAGTGTCTACCATTATCTCCCTTGTTTGCAATTATATCTAAGTGCCTGATGCAGTGTCTAGAATATAATCAGCATTAAGAGTATTTCTTGAATGAATGGTGTTTGTGTATGGGACTCACTGGATCGAGATTCTGGATGCAGGCTTGGCATTGTGCTCCTCTCTAAATCCTCACTATGTCCCTGAACAGCCACATTTTAGAATGGAAGCACATTGTATCTGTTGTCTGGAGTTGACCCTACAGTACAGGTGGTCTTTCCATGTTATTTGTCCCACCCCCTGCTCAATAAACTGTGAGCACCTTAGAGGGCAGGGTGTTTTCCTTAAAGGACAGGAACACCTCCCCTTCCATCCAGCCTCTGATAATATGATTCAGAAGTTGGTGATTGGTATTTTCACTAAATCCAGGATCAAGTTGTTTATTTTGTGGCAGCATAGGTATTGAAGCCTTTAATGATAAGTGGCAAGTAACAAAGATCCAGGGGTGCCAAGGACCCAGGGTTTGTCAGGTGTAAACAGTGGGCACATAGGTCCTTAACCCATGAGGCCGCTGGCACCTCCTTGCTCATGTCAGACATATAGGGTCTCTGGGTTTTGTTTCAGCTGAAAGCAGCTCTATGGATCAGAGGTGGAGTGGGCTCAGCTGGTTTCCTCAAAAGAAATCAAGGATTCCCCCAACCCCCCACATTCCTCAGCCTCCAAGTCTAGCTGGGAGTTTATCCCAACAAAGAGTTCTCTGGAATGCTCTGCTGGCCAGCAGCAACCTGCTTACTCAGGTGAGGCGCCAAGAGCCTTTTCCTCCATCATCAGAAATTACTGTGCACTTTCAGGGAAACTTTCAAAGAGGGAATAGGGAATTACTAACAAAGGAGAAGCAACTGGGCATTTCTTCCTCCACATTTAAAATGAAGCTGTGTGCTCAGCCCAGGTTTGGTATTAGAAAGACTTTCCTTTGTATTCTGAGAGACTCAAAAATAAACTCCCCAATGTACACTTTGCTGAGAAGTTCAGATGATTTTATAATGACTGACTGGCTCCAAATATGGTATTAAAATGCAGCTGATGAGAAGTCTGCTATTTTACTAACTCATCTGGATCAAAGTTTGTCAATATAGGTCTCAGCAATGTTCTGAATGCTCTTTCTCCCTTCTTGAAGGAGTTCATTTCAGGTAGATGGATTATTTACTGATTCTGGAGTTGCTGAGGGAGAGGGCACGTGTGCAATACCAATTGAGCCCTGGGTGCCGACTCACCGTTCCCCCTCACGTGGCATCTTGTCTGGTTCTTTTCCTTCCTTCTCCTCTGGGCTCTTGACGCATCCCAAGTGGGAGCTTACTTGGCAGGTTCTCCAGCACGTGGGCCTAAATCATCTCCTGCATCAATATGAGTGACAGGGGTGCTCTGAGCTGAGAGGTTCTCAGCTGTTTTCTTGTGTCCCTGCTGCTGTTACAAAAATTTGGGATCCAAGCTGAGGGCCACCAGATTGCCTGCAGGACCCCAAGCCAACCAGGAGTCTATGAAATGCAAGACTCCCTGGATAACATTGCTGTTAGGGTCTTCATGTGTGATTTGAAAGTTGCCAACAGAATCCTGCTGTATAACTCCAGCCTACAGAAAAAGTCATTTGATGACCAGTTTTGGGGCTGTGACGAAAGTCTTCCTTTGGCCTGTCTGATCCATTTTTCTTTTCCGTTGCCAGAGTAAGCTTCTCAAAACATGGGCAGAACCACATGATTCTTTCCCTTAAAACTGCCCAGTATGAACCCAAACTCTGTAGTGTCCTGCAAGGCCTTCATGATTGGGTGCCTGCTGACCTCTGTGACCTCCTCTTCTGTTTTCCTCTCTGACACAGTAACTCATTCCGGCTTTCTGCTAGTTCCTAGAAAATTGCAAGCTCTCTTCTGTGCCAGAAATGTTGTACCTGTGGATCCTTTGGAGGCAAAGCATTCTCTATCTTCCACTCCTTGTGTGAATCATTCCCTCTCTTCTTTTGAATCTGAGATAAGAAATTGCCTTTTCAGCAAGGATGTCCTCATGACTCACTAATATTGAGAAACTTCTGCTCCCAGCTGAGCTCTGTCACACTGCCCTGGCTTATTTTCCCTCTGGCAGTCATGGCCCTGGGATACCCTTATTAATCTGTTTACTTGTTTACTGGTCTAATCCCTCCCTAGTGAAGGGGACCTGATCTATCGTGTGCCTCACTGGATTCCTAGAGTTTGGAAGAGAATCTGGATTAGTAGGAGCTTGATTCATAATGCATGAACAACTGAATGGGAAACCAGCCATCCAATCGTGTTCCTCCATCATCTCCTCATTCATCCCTCTCCTCTGAAGCTTGGGAGGAGCTGTGGCCTAAGGGAGTCATTAGATATGTCACTCATCTGAAGCCACAGTCACACTGAGGGGAGGTACACTGGCAACCATGAGGATGGGAAGTGTTCTTTCAGTCACATGGGTAAGGAATGGCCTTCTTGTCACTGCTTTCACAGCTTATTAATGTGCTGAATCATACCGTTGGGTTAGGGTTAGCAGTGAATGATAGGCATTTTTCCTACTGAAGTTATCTTGCATTAACAAGCATACATAAGAACACAAGAAGAAAGGGACCTTGGGTCAGGGGCAGAGGTGTGAGCAGCCAGGACATCATTCCTGCAATCGTAACTTAGCTTGGAGCAGAGGTGGGCAGCAAGATGAGGGCTGAAGAGTCTCGTGCACAGGAGAGAAAGCAGTTTCTTGACTGTCCTGAGATGGGAGAACAGCAATGGGGGCCAAGAGAGCAGCCAAGTGAGTCTAGAGCTGTTGAAAAAGATGTGTCCTTAGACTGCCATCTTCCCCCCAACCCCCAAACACACAGAGAAATATTCAGGTGGCCTGGAGGGTGTCAGTCAAATACTCATCTGGCAATCTTTATGTCACAATCACTGCTTGCATGCTCAGCTCCAGCCCCGGACCTTGGGTCATGCAGAAGAACCCAGACATGGGGCCTGCTTACCCACAGTTCAGCTGAAGGGTGCACACAAGAGAAGGACAGGAAGTTAGGGTTAGGGTTGTGTGTCTATCTTACTTTTGTTAACCCTCTTCTTCCACGCCATCATAAGCTCTTCATGATCCAACTCAATGTTCGCAACCTATGGATTTCACTCCCTTTGTATGGAAGAGCAGAAGACACCAGTTAAGAGAACAGATTTTGAGGCTGGGCTGGTTTAGAAGGCCGGCTTTATCACTGTGTTCATCAGGACTTTTGTGGTTTCAAATGATAGCAACTCAACTGCATCTGACCTTAACACCCTTATCCCAAAAGAATTTACTGCCTCTTGGGATCCCAAAACCCAAAGGGTTTTTGAATTCAGGCACGGCTGGGTCCAGGAACCTAAGCAGTCATCAGAAAATGACCATAACTAGATTTACTTCTAAGTCCTCAAGTGTTGTAATTTGACTCCAGCAACAACAGGCTCATGTGCTTGTTGCCTAGTTATCCCATTAGGAAGAGAAAACTTCCCTCTACATTGCCAGCATAAATTCTACAGCTAATGAATATTGGAATGATTTAAGTCATGTGCATTCCCAGAACAAATCCCTATCATTAGAGAGAGAAAAAATGAGCTAGTTGGCTAGGCATGGAGCTAGTTTAGGGAGGAGTAGGAGTAGGAAAAGGCAGTCCTATCTGGGAACAGGTTAAGGAAAAATACTTAATGCTATTAGGAATAGTGAGATAATACCTATGCAAATGGGAACTAGAATTTCCGCAGAAGTTCAAAAGCAAATGTTTGTACTTTACTGAATGGTGTTCCTGACAATTTCCAGCTCATCTTAATATTTGTCATAAAATTGTTAGATGTCCCCTTGGATCACAATCAAAAGGCTCTTCTTTGCTCACATTTGTATCCCAACTATGGCAAAGCCATGAAGGATTGGTCAGATGGTGTTTCTTCTTTCTTACACTTGTGCTATGGGGGATTGAACCCTGTGACACTCTGCCATGGAACTATATCCCTAACCTTTTTATTTTTATTTTGAGACTGAGTCTCACTAATTTGGCAAACCTGGCCTCGAACTTGCAATCCTCCTGCCTCAACCTCCCAGGTTACTGGGAGTGTAGGCCTGCACCTCCACACCTGGCCAGATGGTATTTCTTTGCATTGCTGCAGTCAGCTAATAGCAAGTTGGGCAGACTACTTAATATAGTAAATGCACAGCGAATCGTAGCTATTCATGTTGCTCCCAGGCAATTTTTGTCAGTGCTTACGCACCCTGGCATTGTTACTTAATTACATTACAAATTTTATTTTCTTTTTTTCCCCCATCAGAAAAGTACAGGCTCCTTGGGCCTGATAACACTTATTTATGAAATCAAGATCATTTGGAGACCTTGTTAAAAATGTCAAGTCTCATTCCTTACATATGGGTTGGGGACTGAGATTTTCTGCCTCCAACAAGTCCTCATTTGAGTTTGCACACCACATTTGAGTAGTAACAGCATAGAAACATGAGTGTGCATGTGCACGTGCATGTGTGTGTAAACAGTGAGTTCCAAATGCTAATGCACAAATGTGTTGTTTCAGAACCAACTGGGATCATTTTTTTTTTTCTGAAGAGAACTTGCTAGGGATCATATAACAGAAAAGAAAACAATCAGAGACAAAAATCATTGCAGACACAACTTGACCAATTATACCTGGTTTCTGTCTTTTGTGTGCATATACATTCAGCAACCTTCATTCCTCACAGTGACAATATAGCTGCAGAAGCTCCACTTCTTTCATTGTTTCTGTTTCAAACCTTCCACCCCAGAAGTCTTTGCAAAATTCTCATGGTTTCTCATTGATTACAAAGGCATCTCATGTCAATTTCTAAATCTATTATTCTTGAAAGGCTCTGATTGATCAGGCCTAAGTCATATCCTGAAAAGTTAGAAAGTCAAGTGTAGTTCATTTTAAGCATGAAGAGTTGTGTGTTCTGTGTATGTGTTGTATATGTGTGTGCACCAGGGTCACCCAGTCTCAATCCCTAACCCAGACTCGTACTCTATTCTCCATTCCACTTCTTGGCTCACATGGTTAGGAGTCATCTCTAATGTGATCTAATGTCACATGTTCAAAATAGAGCCTCTAGTCTTCTCTCCCCGAGTCTGGTCCTGTGAAAGGTTTTGCATCTCAGTGAATGGTAATGTCAACCCTATTCTTCTAGAAGCTCACGGGGGTATGCTGGCACCTTCTGACTCTTCTTTCTCTTTTATAGTTGACACCCCACCCATCAGGACAGTCATATTAACTTAACCTTCAAAATAAATCCAAGGGTAATTGATCCAGCCCAGCATCCTTTTCCCTGGGACAAGGGCAGTCTCCTGTCTTGTCCTGGCTTGCCCTCTTGCTGCCCTGCATCTATCACCTTGCAGCATGATCTTGTGAAACCTGAGTCAATCATGGTAGTCCTTTGCCGACACATCCAAATGGGAACTTAATGTAACTTAGAATTTAATACAAACTGTTTATTACAGCCCTTCATGATCTGTTCACCACCCTGCTCCACCTCTGACCTCATCTGGGAGCCTCTTGGGTGTTCACTGGTTGCTTCTGGCCCTGGGCCTAGAGCTTCTGTGACATCACAAGTCCTACGTGTGATTTTGATGTCCAGCCAGTTTTGTCAACCATTGTTCCTGATACCGAAGCAAGGAGGTGGTGAATTGACACCTGAGTCAGCTGGTCTGTGTTTGTGTGTGGCTTTCAGGGTGAAGTGGAAGGTGGGATCAGAGCAGGGTAACTAATTACTTCCCATAACAAAATCTGATTACACAAAGAATGTTGCTTGTATAATACTGAAGAGATCATCAGAGAAGTGTAATTAACCAGGACTCGCTTTGCAGAAGGAAGGGGCATCCCGCCCATCATGGCTCGATAGGAGGCCTGGGAGGCGGTTTGGTGATGGCATCCTCACTTTCAACCTCAATGATGACAGCACACAGTGTTAGAGTCTGGCTTCTACAGATAACGACAGCAGCTTCATAAAAGCCCTTGTGCCAACTGTACTCGCTGGAAAGCCTGCTCACCTGATTCTTGTCCTTTAAATCAGGCCCTTCACACTGCCACAGCCCCGGTGTCTGCCACCCCTTTCTGCCCTTTGCCATTCTTGGGCCTGCTGGATCCTTTAAGTGTGAGCACCTCGCTTCTTCTTTCCCTCACCCCTATTCCCTTGGCTGTGTGACCCTGACCCTTGGCATGGTCTTGGAGGTACTGCCCACCTCCTTGAGTTGTCACTGTGACAGGTATGGCTGTCCTCTTTGTTAAAATGTCAGCTTAATTTCCAAGTATAAGCTAACCTGTCACGGAACATCAAAGGCCCTACTCTGCAATCTTCTTATTTGAGTCTTGTCCCCAGGTTTTCTTAGGACTCTTTGGTTGCAAAGTACAGAACTTGACTATTTTAAATAGAAAAGGAATGTTTTTATATGTCCTGGGGCAGCTCACAGAGGCTGGAGTGAAGGATGAAGAAGTAGGAAGAAGACAGGTGCAGATTTAGTGAACAGGAAATTGTGCCCGTTTCTTTGGGATCCCATCTCCCACATGCAGCAAAGATAGTAATTTCAGTTCTTACATCTCTAGACTCTGCATGTCATGTCCCTGGAGAGAGGTTTCTATCAATCACAGGCTCACCCCGTCTAGGGGAGGCCTGGGCATCTTGATTTTTGCCACTCTGGGGCTGGAGTGGAACCAGTCATGCTCCTCAGTTTGAGGTCATGGTGGAGAGGTGGGCTCTGGGCCAGGCTGTCTGAGTTGGGGTCCTGGCTCTGCCCAGGTCAGCTGCATAGTTTTCAGAAATTTATTTACTTTTTCTTTTTTTGGTCTGGGTCTGAGTTTTCTCATCTGAAAAATGAGAATAATAATAATACCTACTGGATTGTGGTAAAGCTTGTTCAGTGACATATCCATGGATTTTGGGGTATCTTTCCCCCCAATCCCTGGCTTAGGTTTCCCTGGGGTTTTTCATTTTTTCTCCCAATGTGGATGGCGTCTGGTCAAGAAGAAAAAAGTCTCAGGACTTTCTTGGTCTGTGTGTCCTGAGAACAGAGGGATCAATCAGGTGCATGGGCTTTAGAGACACCTAGACCTTCAAATTGTGATCCTGCTAAAAACTGTCCTGTGGCTGGGCGATGTAGAGTATCTCTATCTAATAGGAAGAAGCATAAAAAAAAATCTACTTGGGGTTGTTAGGAGGACCCATTCAATCATGCAAGAAACAGTGATCGGGGGCTGGAGCGGTGGCTCTGTGGTAGAGCACTTGCCTAACATGCATGAGGACCTTGGTTTGAACCCCAGCACCACATACAAAATAAAGTGTTGGGAAAACTAAAAAAAAAAGATGAAAAAATATATAGAACTGATTCTCTCTCTCTCTCTCTCTCTCTCTCTCTCTTTTTCTCTGTCACCCTCTCTTAAAAAAAAAAGATTAGGGCTGGAGAGGTAGCTCGGCGGTTACAATGCTTGTCGGACATGCACAAGTACAAGAGGTACATGAGTTTGAACCCCAGCACTGTGTACACAACAACGAAGTCTTGGAGCAATGAAAGCCATGTGAAAAACTAGATAAAATTGATACTCTCTTTCTCTTTCTCTCTCTTTCTCACTATCCTTCTCTCTTAAAAAAATAAAAAAGAAAGATTGATCCCCAACTCTGCTGGTTCTGACATATGGAAGCATGGAACAGACAGATAAGGTCCAGCTCCCATCCTCAGGCTAACAGGCATGCCACAATCCTATGATCACACAGAGTTACTGTTACTGGGAGTTATAAATGCTGTGGAGGAAATGCCAGTGTAAGGAACTCAGCCAGGAAGGGAGTCTGATTTGGGGCTGGGATTCCAGGAATCAGCCAGTGCAAGCTTGGGGTGGGGAGAGCTTTCCAGACAGAAGAACAGTGTGTGTAAAACCCCTAGGGAGGAAACTGTCCTCTGTGGAAGCTCTGGACGGATAGAGGAGGGGCCACTGTTGGACCCAGGTGGGACAGGAAAGGAGGTCAACATGAGGCTGACCAGTTGCAGTCAGGTCATGCAAGTCTTAGGGGCCGAGAAGAGAACTTGGTCTTCATTCTGAAAGCCATGAGAGATTGAAAGATGAAAAGCAAAGACAATTGTATTTACATTTGCAGGATGTCAGGCTGACTGCCAGGAAGACAACGGCCTGGAAGGGGACAAGAATGGAGACATGCAGACAGGGACAAGGCTATGACCAGGATAAAAGCAGCTGGACTAGTGCAGTGACAGTGAGGTTGGAGAACAGACCTTGCCAGAGGTCTAGCAGCTAATTCTTTAGGATTTAGCGGTGCATGATGATGTGGAGGTAAGGGAGAGGTGTGAGGGGTGATCTCTGACTTCTGTCAATTTCTGGACAGCAGCATTGCTACTTCCATAGGGGAGAACTAGATCTGGGGGAAGAGAGGCGCATGGTGAGATCAGTGCGCCAGGGACATGTTGCATTTGAGGTTCCGTTGATACCACAAGTCAATGTCAAATAGCCAGATATCAGGGTCTGGTGGCCAGAAGGACAGGTCTGAGCTGGAGGAATAAACTGGGACCTCATCAGTGTTCGAGTGGGTCCAGAAGTCCTGAGCAGAAATGAGCTAGTTTAGGGGAACACTAAGACCATTCAAGGAAAGCTCTTGGCAAGGGCTGTCCTGTTGCTACAGAGACTTAAATGATTGCTGTATGTGTGCTCCCATAGCCAAATCTATCCTCTTGAGGCTGCTGTTGCGATTGGCTTCTGGGAGCGAGGTCCTTGCCTGGTATCGGTGCCTGTTTATTTGATTAGCTCCTCTTGTCACCTAATAAGGACAAGGACCCAGAAGAATCTACATCATGGAAGGGTGGGGGAGGGGAATATACTAAGGCCCAGGAGGGGGGGTCTTATTAAGTTTCTCTCACCTACACCCAAACACAAACAATTCAAGCCTGACACTTTGATTGAACTTAATTTCTTCCTTTCTAATGCCTTCCCGAAGAATTACGAGCTCAGTTTCCCCTGACAGCACCAGTGGGAGGACAGTATTGGCGATGGCATAAAAGCTGAGGAAGACAGGGAAGAGCGGAAGAGGGAGCATTTATCCTGAGCAGAGTCCTGGAGCACCAGCCACCTTCTGAGCCAGACAGAGAGAAAGCAAGGGCTTTAAAAATAGAAGTGCTTAACGGCTTCAGGTGGGGAAAACAAGCCAGGCTAGAGCTGGTGCTCCAGATTCTGAGCAACTGGTCCCCTGGAGCCCCAGACCAGACAAAGAAGAGCAGCTGGGCAGGAGCAGAGGGCGCTGAGCTGGACCATGGTCCTGGGGCTGTGTCTTGGAATGTCCCTGAAGAGAGGGGGCCAATCCATAGGGGACAGGTGTGTCCCTTGCTGGGGACAGCAAGGTACCCAGAGACGGAAACAAGCAGTGGGACAGGCTGCTTCAAGAACAGTCCAGAATGTCTGCCTGCAAGCACAAGTAGTTGTCTGCACAACAATTCTCAGAAGATGCAATTCTGTTCTTTTCAAATGACGGCAGAGTTGGTCCCTGGGGAGGCTGAAGGATGGGTGGGGATAGTCGGGGCAAATGTGGTCAGTGTCTTGGTAGAGGGAGGCACCAAAGGTCTTGTGAGAGCTTGGTGGAGGCAGGGGTCTTCAGGGAGGAGGTGACTTTGTTCTGAAAAGACTTTATTTATCATAACAGTTTTAGATTGATAGAAAACTTGAGAAGGCAGCACCGAGTTCTCATAATCCCTCCTCACCTGGCTTCTCCAATTACTAACATCTTAACATTCGAATGGCACATCAGTCACAATTAGTGAGCCAATAGGAGGCCATTGGAATGAACTAAAGCCTGTGCTTTATTCAGATTTCTTTCATGTTTCCCCAACGTCTTTTTCTCTCCCAGGGTCCCATCCAGGATATCACATTATAGTTAGCTGTCATATCTCCTCAGGCTCCTCTTGCCTGTGACAGTCTCTCAGAATCTTCCCTGGTTTTGATGACCTTGACAGTTTTGAGGAGAACTGTCAAATATTTTGTAGGACACCCCTGTATAGGAATTTGCGTCCTGTTTTTCTCAAGATTAGCCTGCACCGGTGGACTTGGGGGAGGACCAATGAGTAAACTCTTTCTTATCACATTATTTCAAAGGTCGGTCCCATCAGCATGATTAGTCACTGTGGATACTGACCGTGGATGGGGCAGCGTTCTCTGGGTTTCTCTGCGGTAAAGCTCGTCTACACTCCTTTCCTTTCCATACTGTATTTTTTGGCAGGAAGTCACTATGTGCAGCCTACATCTAAGAACTGTAGGGTTATTCTTCTCTCCTTGAGTGCCAAGAGCATAAGTAACTTCAAATTCTTTTGTAAGGGAGGAGATCTACCTCTTCTCAGTTCTTTATTTATCCACACAATCATTTATTTCTATTACTATGGGCTCAAGGATATTTATTTTATTATTGGATTATAATTTTGTTGCTCATATCATTCCAGCTTTGGGCATTAGGAGCTCTTCCAGTAGGCAGCTGACACATTCCCTTCAACCCATGTACTGCTTGGAACTTTCTCAGTTTTTGGCACATTGAGTTGCCCAGGGCTCATCTTGAATACTTCCTTCTCCAGTCTTAGAACCAGCCATTTCTCTATAGAGCCCTGGGTTCTTTTTATTAAAGAATAATATTAGAAACTGCTAAGGCTTGGATGTGGACCTCCAGGGTTCATTGTTTGTAGAGGCTTGGTCTCCAGGGTATTAGCAGGTGGAAACTTCAAGAGGTGGGGCCTTGTGGTGGGGAGTCTTTGGGTCATGAGGAGCATGTCCTCAAAAGTGACTGCCAAGAGACTTCCTACAGAATGGGAGAGAATCATGGCCTGTGATTCTTCTGACATGGGACTCATATCCAGAATCTACAAAATCCTAAAAAATCTCAACCTCAAACACACTAACAACCCAATCAATAAATGGGCCAAAAGCTGAATAGAAACTTCTCAACAGAGGACATTGAGCAAACCAATGAATACATGAGAAAGTGCTCTAAATCACTAGTAATCAGAGAAATGCAAATGAAAACTGCATTAAGATTTCACCTCATACATTGATCAAGCCAATGAATACATGAGAAAGTGCTCTAAATCTTTAGTAATTAGAGAAATGCAAATGAAAACCACATTAAGATATCACCTTACACCAGTCAGAATGGCAAAGATGAAGAAAATAAACAACAATAGATGCTGGAGGGGCTGTGGAGAAATAGGCACACTAACACACTGTTGGTGGAGCTGCAGACTGGT
>PVKS010011377.1:0-56894 GCA_004027875.1 Aplodontia rufa | reverse complement strand
GGGACAGTATGAAGGCTTTCTTAAGAGGTAAATTTATAGCACTGAGTGCATACATCAAAAATCTAGAAAGAGAGCAGATTAATAGCCTTATGCTTCAACTCAAACAACTTCAAAAGGAGGAACAATCCAATCCTAAATCTAACAGAAGACAGGAAATCACCAAGATCAGAGCTGAAATCAATGAAATTGAGAACAAAAAAGCTATTCAATCTATTAATAAATCCAAGAGTTGGTTCTTTGAAAGAACAAAATTGACAGACCCCTTGCCAAACTCACCAAAAGGAAGATCGAAATGAAGCAAATCAACAAAATCAGAGACGAGAATGGGGATATCAGCACAGACCCATCCAAGATACGGAAGATTATCAGAACCTATTTTGAAAATTTATACTCTGCCAAATTTGATAACCTGGAAGACATGGACAGGTTTTTAAACACACATAACATTGCCTCTTTCACACAGGAGGACATTAAAAATCCCAACCAACCTATCACAGAAAGTGAAATTAAAGCAGCAATCAAAGCTCTCCCAAAAAAGAAAAGTCCAGGTCCTGATGGATATACGGCAGAATTCTACCAAGCCTTCACAGAAGAACTAACACCGATCCTCTTCAAGCTCTTCCAGGAAATTGATATAGGGGGAACACTCCCAAACACTTTCTATGAAGCAAACATCACACTGATTCCAAAGCCCAACAAAGACAGGTCAAAGAAAGAAAACTACAGACCAATTTCCCTGATGAACATTGATGCAAAAATCCTTAATAAAATTTTAGCTAATCAGATACAAAAACACATTAAGTTTTAAGAGGCACAAAGACACCTGAGCCTGCTGGAGTATGGGGATGGCTTGGGAAAGGTGGTAGTTAAAGGTACATTCCTAGCCCTAATCATCTCTGCTTAAAGAAGCAGGCCTCAGTCTTAATTTGGTTTTCTTGATGCACCTCCATAATGTGCTGGACTGTATATTAAGTCAGATTTCAATAGTCTAAAAGACTTTTCTAGATAGGAAAAAAGCTTGTTCCATTATGGTTTCTATAAACTGGTTCTCAATTCCAGATGCATTTTTAGATTTACCCGGGGAGGTTTTAAATATATTGGTCCCTCATCATAATATTCACTGAGTTAAAATTTCTTGGAATGGAGCCCCAACATTTGCATATTTTAAAGCTTTCCTGTGGATTTTAGTGTATAGCTAGTTTTGAGAACCACTGTGAATTAACTGTGAATATATTGACTCCTACATAGAGTAGTCTCATTTAATGCAAATTAAGTACAGTCTCTTTGACTTCCTAAAAACAATTACCACTGACTTTAATTAGTAATACATTAACCTTCATTATAAGGCTAACTAAATATTTAATGCATGGTAAATTGTTATTCATTTCAGTTCATTCCTATTTTGTGGTAACAGTTAATTATGTACATTAGTAAAGGAAGTAAGAGTAAGTATATAAAATAATAATACCCAGACAATACTAGCATTTTACTTTATAAGGTAGAACATTTAATTTCCTAGTGTTTTTGCCTTGTCATATCTTTAGACCAGTATAAAAATTAGCTTAGCTTGTACTCCCTAAGTGCATCTCAACTGAAAGGTTCAAAGTAACATCCATAAGGTATCCTTTGGCAGAAAGAAATCAGCTTGTATGATAAATTCACTAAGTAGATACAGTCCAATGCAATTTTCTGGGCAAGGGACTGAAATTAAATTTTAAATGAAATGATACACATAGCTCACATATCGGTCTTCAAACATAAATTGAAAATGATCAGGAAATCAAATAACTAAGTGAGGTGGTTGGGAATGTAAATTAACTGAAGAGAAACAAGTATTTGTCTTGAATAAAATGAACAGGTTTACCTCTAAATCCCTGCCATATCTATATCTATATATCTATAGTTAAATATATAATCTATAATTATATATTAATTAAATATATAAATATATAATTAAATTTTAAATATATAATTTTATATATATATAAAATGGAGTATTATATAGGTAAAAATTCATGAAAAAAATTAGGTTTTACTTCCATCTTGAAAATAAAAGCTCAAAAGCATAGAATTCCTTTGTGAACTGAATTTGGTTTTTCCCAAGAAAGTCACTTATTTGGTTCCTTAAGTCTTCTACCAATCAAGAAATATTTGTCTTTTAAGTGCCAGTTGTAAGGATTATTTGATTAAGACATTATTAACATATTGTTCATAATGTGATTTTCAAGTACAAAGATAAAATACAAATATTATCCAAATCACACAGTCTTTGAGTTACTGTGCACTGCTGAGAGGAAGAGCCCATCCAGATCCAGATTATGGAAAGAGTTCTTTAAGCCTGACTTTCTGTGATCAGAAGAGGCCTTTGAATGATGATGATATAAAGTTTAATTTATATCATTAGGTAATATCAACATAAAATTCAAGAGCCCTCAGGCTACAAATGATCTTTAAAAATAAAACAATCACTCCTCTTCTCCTGTCTTCCACTAAGTTTAGAGTCTTTCTTAGACCAAATCTTTAAGTTTAATGAAAACTGTTACTGGCCTATGAAGAAAATTTATAACAGTAAATTGTATCTAAATATAAAACCATTACATATTTATGATTAAATGTTTAATAAATTATGATGATCATTTAACTGAGAGCAATCCTATTATGTGCACATTATGAATTTCTCAAATCTCTCTTTTGAAATATCACCATTTTATCATTTGGAAACTTAGAAGAAAATAAAAAAAGAAAATAATGATGACAGTAGACAGGCCTGGTGGAATGTAACAATCAGTTTAAATTGGTAGTGTCTTACCCATTGGATGATGATAGTTTGTTTTGTTCCTTTACAGTTTTTAGACCAAGTAAAATTACTTTGCTTCCATTTACTTTTAATGAAATTTTGTTTCATTAAAAATGTGTAATCAAACTTTTAAGGGACACAATTATGAAGGATAGAAAATATTGCTCATGGTAGTTACTGATTACAGACTTCTTCACAATTACTAATATAAGCATCATATTTAAAAAGTGGGTGTTTGACTAGATGTACTCTAAGGTCATTTTCAATTTTTTAAATACTCTGTGATTTGATACTAATTTAGTCATGATGTGGTACGAATAATAAACAGGGTAATAGATTTCAATTTTGAATCTTGATTTTGAGAATACTTACAGTTAAGGCAGGTGGTCCTGGAGGTCCCATATCTCCCTAAAATAGATGAAAGAAAAGTTAAAATTACCAATAATCCCCCTTTTTGCACATCATTTGTAAGTTTCTGAGTGGACAGAAGCAATATCAGTGATAAATCTTGAAGGACAGAAACAGAATTTATCTTGCTAGAAACCTCTGCACAATAAAAAAATTATTATGTGCCCTTTAGTTCTCAGATATAAAAATTGCCTTGTGCACCCACATTTTTGTGAAGCAGCAGAGTTTGTTTTGAAAAGCTAAAATAATCTAATTTTCTATTCTTTTGACTACTAATCCAAAATTAGAAAAAAATGTCTTTTTCAAATATGGTTATTTGCCAATGGAGCAGCTGGGAAGTGTCACAGCAACAGATAATTTTTCTGACAAAGTTAGTATAAGGATCAGCAGAAATAATAAGTGGATCTCCCCACTTCATGCCTCCAGCTGCAAGAAACAGTTCCCATGGCCTCTTGAAACTCTGCTGAGTTGGCATTGCCCTTGCCATCAACTATAAGGGGCTCTGGCTATATTTATGTATTTTCAAATGCTGAAATTGCTTTGCTAACTTATGTGAATACAAATTTCCAGGTGTATATGTTAACCAAACCATTCAAAATCTTTAAAAATGGTTAATCTAAAAGTTCACTGTTTTCCACTATCTGTGTCACGTCTAATGCTTACTATCTCGGGACTTGTATTTCATAAGAACTCTCAGTCACTAAAACTGAGCAGCCTTTCTTATGGTTCTTGTTTAGTTAGACATTTATGGGGTCCATAATTCCATGCTGTGTGGTGTAGGGAGCTAGGATTTTGTATTCTCATTTTGAGAGTAGCTTTAGCTTCTTTTTTTTTTTTCTCAACAAATTTAGCTAACTTAAAAGTTAACACTTAGCATTATATTCATTTTTTTAAAAAAACTGAATTAAAATAACCAAGAGTTGTTAAGGAACATTGATGTATCTTAAGTCAGTCACTAAAAACAAATTTGCAAGCTCACCTAGGATGTAGAGATAAATAGCGTAGACAAGGATTTTTAAATGTGTTGAGGACAGAGAACAAAATCCTGTGCAAAACATACTTCATCAAGTTGAGGGTCATCTAATGACCTTATTCAGCACAACTCTTGTTTGTATTATTCCTTAATTGTCTTTTCAAGGTTACTGCCAATATGCCATTAAGAAACAGCATATGGAAAAACGTGGCAGGAAATGGAGTATTTAGACTAAGACTGAGATTCAAAGTTTGTTTCTTCACCCCCATAGCCACCTGCTTCACAATTACCAGTGGCAGCTCAGTATCATTGGCTGAGTTCCCTGATATAGGACACCTTTGCTAATTTGGGATTGAATACTTCATGCTTTTAAGCAAGGGTGAGAAAAGGGAAATCTTATAAACATGTTAAGTCACCTAGCAATTACACATTTAATCTCTTCAAACTAATTAGATGAACCAAGAGTCTTTTTTGTTGTTGGTGGTGGTGATTTGTTCAGATGCTTTTAATGTAACAGTCTGGCTAATTTTAAAATGTTTTTGGCGATTACATAGTATCAACAAGAAGTCACTGCACAGGTTTTTGAGTTTTCTTAAGAAAAGATTGACACATTTTTGGGTAATACAATACCTTTTCTCCTTTTGGGCCAGGGGGACCGCGAGGACCCAAGTCACCTTTCAAACCCTGTACAAAGAATATAACCAATGTGATTTCTTTATATAGTTCACAGAAAGTGTCAATTTCTAACAAGTCATCAGCAACAAAGTAAATCATAATTTACTGAACTCCCAAATCCCATTCTTCCTTTTGTGGTACAGAGAAAAATAAAGACAACTGGTACTAAAATGATAACCAGCATCTGTGCTGTGGTGGGTACAGATACATTAAATCAGCACGAGTTCTCAATACTGCATATTTGTGCAACTTTGCTTCCTGCTAAAATGACATTAATTCACCATCTGGGAGAACATCATTTAGATCTATATGAGCTTTTAAGTATCTACTTTGGATTAAATTTGTGGATGTTGTAAATACCTCTGATTTAGCATTGATTTGGCCTTTACAAAGCTTGCCAAAAAATTCAAGAGTTAAATCAAAAACATTTGTACGTCTCTATCAAGAAATCTAATTGTGGGGAAAAAGGAATGAAGGATGCATTCTTTTTCTGTCACTCACAATGCAGGAGCTAAAATGTAATCCCCTTCCTGTTTTAAAGTGTGCTTTAGTGTTCTAATTCCTTTCTTTTTTAAAAACCTGGATTTATGAAGATATCAAATAGGACTACACAAGACATAGACAGAATATCAGATAAATATTTTCACGAATCCTCGGGACTCTTTAGTGTTTTTATGGGCATTTAGTTGATCTGACTTGGAAATGACAGCTTTCATGAATATCACAATAGATTTCACTGGAGGAGATCAGTTCCACAGCTGAATGTATTCACAGTGTAAATAGAAAGAAAGTTAGATAGACACATTCTGACTGCATGGTAAATAGGGAAAAAAAAAAATCTCCCTTCATCCCTAATTTAACACATCCGGTGAGAAAAGAACAATGATGGAAAAAAGAAATATTCTGAAGCCACACCATGCACAGCAAGTCCAGACATCTTACTGCTTCTCACTGAGGGATCCAGCTATTATTGCCCTGACATTTTGTAGTGAATAAATAATGCTAAATGTCAGCACCTGTAGCTACTCAATGGCAAAACCACGGATGAACAAAAGGAAACAAAAAGTTGGATACTTAAAATCATCTTGTTGCAGAGAGTATGTGAATACTTGTGTCTTATACATTAAGAAAAAAAGTTTTAATGAATGAAAATAACATCCAATTGCCCAAAAGACTTTGTAGCTGCATAAATTCTTTTGTGGACAAAACCATGGTTATGTATTTTTGCCTATCATTATTTTGGAATACTTATAAAAAAGGAAGAGTGAAAAATTAAATAATATTTAAGATTTTTATTATTATTTGAAATATCCATTGCTTCTCAAATCAAGAAACTCAGACATGCTTTCAGAGTAAAACATGGTAACAGCACATCCTAACCACATGGGTGAAGACAACTGCCATTTCTGTAAATAGATTTTTATCATTTTTTCATTCATCCATTTATCCAATAAAAGTGTACTATCTACCTTATGAGCACTCACTCATCTAGCCTTTGGCTTGTACTGCCCAAGACAGTACTCTGAGATCATGCAGTTTTTGAAAATGTGGCTGGAGTGGTGGTTCAGTGGTTTTGGTGCTTACCTGGCATGTGTGAAGACCCAGCTTTGAACCCCAGTACCACGCACAAAACAAAGTGTCAGAGCAATGAAAGTTGCATGAAAAACTCAAATAAAAATCAATTCTTTTTAAAAAAGTGACTATCTGAACTTAGATGTGCTATAAAAGCAAAATATCATTAGGTTTCTAATATTTGGTATAAGAACATAACATTTCATTAATAATTTTTTTATTGATCATATGTTGAAATGGTAACATTTGAATATGAGTTAACTGAAATATATATACTTTAGGTAGCTTCAGCTACTTTTTACTTTTCCTAATGTGGCTGCTAGAAAATGTAACAAATGTTTATCTTGAATTTGTGGCTTTCATTATATTTCTATTGGATAATACTGCTTGGAAATACAAAAAAGAACAAGATGTTGACAAAGATTGTCTCCACAACCCCATTTCAGTCAGGTTCTTCTTGGTCCTCTTGTCAATGAGATCTGAACTTTGTCCCCCTTTCTGTCTGTGGCTTTTCCAGAAGAGTTATAGGAAGATTCTGGTTAAGTCTGTTGAGGAAAACTGTCCTATCCTTGATATCTGTTCTTTATCCTCTTCTTTTGTATTCTAAGCTACTGGCCTGTTTCTAGTAAGAATATTCTCAGATCACATCAGCAAGCATTACCTCAGCCTCTTGTAGGTTTCTACCCACTGGCCCCTTGAACTCTACTCATTGACTATAGCATGCCCACTTGCCCTGTTTGTGTTTGGATTTGAGCCTAATCTCCTTATCGCAGTTCCTCTACTACAACAGTCTTGAATAAAGTTTTTCTTGATATTAAAAAAACATTAAAATAAATTTTTATTGAATAAAATCCATGTTCCTGCCCTCATGAATCTCATGTAAGAAGGGAGACAGACAACAAAGAGGTCAACAGGCTGTGTTAAGAGCGAAGGTGACAGCAGCAATTTCAGGTAGGGTGGTCAGAAACAGCTTCTGTGCTCTGTGTGTAGGTGACATGTGTCCTTTCAGAAGGATCCAGTCAACACTGATTCTAGGGGAAAGTGTGAAAGTGGTGGAAGCAGCAGGCACAAAGTCCCCAGGGTGGGTGGAGTGTCAGTGGCATGCAGGTGGAGAGCAGAGTATTATTAAGTCAAGGTTAGAACACAGAGAATGGCAGACCAAAGTGAGAAAGACGGAATTTTAAAGTGCTAAGGGAAGTCATTTAAGCGAATGTTAAGCAGGAAAATAACCTGACACGACTGTTTTAAAAGTATTGCTTTGGCTACAACGTGAAACATATTTTAGTCAGCAAGAGTGGAAGCAGAAAAGCAGTGATGAGCTCTCTGGGCAGGAGAGCAACATGGCTAGGATAGGTAGTGACACTGGAGAGGGAAAGCAGTGGTCAGAGTGGGCACTGGCAGATGTGGGGGCAGGAGGCTGGGAAAGGGAGCCAGCAAGGCTGATTTCTATGTGGCTGAAGCTGCTGGCTAAGAGACTGTGCCACTAACTGAGCTGAAAATTTATTAAAAAGAGGTTTTCTATTTTCTTGTTCATGTAAAACTACAGAGGAAGGACAAACATTAAAAAAGAAATAGATGCTAAACACCCTGAGACCCATTTATTTAACAAAAATTACTGAAAGCCTACAGACATATAAGATTAAAGTATATATTTCTTATAAACATGAATATGAAGGCACAATTTATGAAAATGGAAGAGAAATATGAGCACAACATTTAGGTAAATGATTAGCTCTGGAATGGAGATGGGAATGGAGAACTACACAAGCATTTCTTTTTTTTTTAAGTTTGATTTTTTTAAAAAATTGATGAGTTCTTTTATTGTACAATCATAAATGCATAAACAATATGATATGCACCTAGTACTAATCCAGAATCATCCCCACATCACCCACACACCAGACTCTTGACTCTTCAATATTTCCTCCCATAACAGATATAAATGTTTATGTGTGGTGTGCGTGTGTATATACATATATTGCATAAGTATTATTTGGCTTCTCTGGGAAGTAAAGAGTAAGCTACATTGTTGATTCCCCCCTAGATCCCTCCCTATCCTCCCTCCCTCTCCCCAACCACCCCTGCCTATCCCCTTGCCCCGCACCCCCTACATACCTATGGTTTCCCTAAATTATGTGTTGCTTCGACTTGTTGGGTCTAGTACATAAGCTTGACTACCGTTCATTCAAGCCTGGGTTTTGCTCTAGCCTTCACAAATGAGGGAAAACATTGGACCCTTGAGTCTCTGGGTTTGTCTAACTTCACTGAGCATAATTTCTTCCATTGCCATCCATTTACCTTCAAAAAGCATAACATTATTGTTTCTAAGAGCTGAGTAGAATTCCATTGTGTGTATATGTGTGTGTGTGTGTGTGTATCTCACAGCCTTTGGATCCATTCATCCAGTGAAAGGCATCTGGGTTGATTCCATAATTTAGCTATTGTAAACTGAGCTGCTACGAACTTTGATTCTGCCATGATTGTAGTGTGCTGGTTCTAGCTTTCCTGGAAAAATACCCAAAAGGAGGATATCTGGATCACACAGTGGATCCATCCTTAATTTTTTGAGGAGTCTCCACACTGCTTTCCAGAATGGCTGTACCAGTCTGCAATTCCACCAACAGTGTGCTAGTGTTCTTATCTCTCCACAATCCCTCCAGCATCTGTTATCGTTTATATTCTTCATCTTTGCCAATATGAATGGAGTGAGGTGAAATCTTAATGTATCTTTGATTTGCTTTTCTCTGATTACTAGTGATTTAGAACACTTTCTCATGTATTCATTTGCTTGCTCAATTTCCTTTATTGGGAAGTTTCTGTTTAGCACACTGGCCCATTTATTTATTGGATTGTTTGTATTTTGATATTAAGTTTTTGAGTTCTTTGTAAATTTTGGATATTAGTCACCTGTTGGAGGAATCATAGGCCATGATTATCTCTTATTTTGTAGGTTCTCTCTTAACAGTTTTGATCAATTCCTTGATTGAGCAAAAGCTTTCAAATGTAATGGCATCCCACTCATTGATTCGTGACTTTAATTCTTTCTCTTTGGGAGTGCTGTTGAGAAAGTCATTGCCTATTCCCATATGCTAGAGTATTGCTCCTAATTTTTCTTCCAGCATCTGCAAGGTAGCTGGTTTAAATACTAGTACTTTGATATTTTGATTTGATTTTTGTAGAAGGTGAGAGATTAGGATCTAATTTCAGCTTCCTTCATATGAATGTCCAGTTTGTCCAGTACCATTTGTTGAATAGGCTGTCTTTCCTCCATGGTATATTTTGACCTCTTTTGTCAAATATCAGATGTTTAAAAGATTTGTGGCTTTGTTTTAGAGTCTTCCATTCTATTCCATTGGTCTTCCTGCTTGTTTTGATACCAATACTACACTGTTTGTTTGTTTTTTTTACTACTGCTCTATAGTTTAATTTTATTTATTTATTTTTTGAAGAGAGAGGGACAGTGTGTGTGTGTGTGTGTGTGTGTGTGTGTGTGTGTGAAAGAGGAGAGGGAGAGAGAGAGAGAGATTGATTCAATTTTATTTAGTTTTTCATGTGGCTTTCACTGTTCTGTTCTGACACCTCATTGTGTATGTGGTGCTAGGGTTTGGACCTGTATCCCCATCCATACCTGGCAAGCACTGTAACTGCTAAGCTACCACTATAGCCCCTATGCTATAATTTTAGATCTGGTATTGCAAAACCACCTGTTTTGTCTTTCTTGCTTAGTAGTATTTTGCCTATTCTGAGTTTCTTGTTCCAAATGCATTTGAGAATTCCTTTTCTATACCTGTAAAGAATGACATTAGTGTCTTGATGGGGACTGCATTGAATCTGTACAGAGCTTTTGGCAAAATGGTCATTTTAATTGTATTAGTTCTGCTAACCAGAACTTGGAATATCTTGCCATCTTTTCAGGTGTTCTTCATTTTTTTCAATGTTTGATAATTTTCATTGTAAAGGTCTTTTTCTTCCCTTGTTAGATTAATTCCCAAGTATTTTATTCTTCTTGAGGATATGTGAATGGGACCAATTTCCTGATATCTTCTTCTGCCCTATTATTGTTAGTGTACAGGAAAGCTATTGATTTATGGGTATTGGTCTTGTAGTCTGCCAATTTACTAAATCTATTTATAAGCTCAAGCAGTTTTCTGGTGGAGTTTTCTGGGTCTTTCAAATATAGGATCGTGTCATCAGCAAAAAGGGATAGTTTTATTTCTTCTCTTCCTATTCTGATCCCTTTGGTTTCCTTCTCTTACCTGATTGCTCTGGCTAGGGTCTTGAGAACTATATAGTGAATAAAAGAGGTAAGAGTGGGCAGTCTTGTCTTATTCCCAAGGTTAGTGAAAATGCTTTCAGCTTTACTGTGTTTCGTATTATACTAGCTGTGGGTTTGTCATATATGGCCTTTACATCGTTAATATAAGTTCCTTTGAGCCCTATATTCTCCAGAGTTTTGAGCATAAATGGGTGCTAGATTTTGTTGATGCTCTTTTCTGAATCAAGTGAGATATCATTTGTTTTTGTCATTAATTTGTTTTGAGTGACAAGTGACGAATCACATTTATTGTTCTGTGTATGTTGAACTAGCATTGCATACCTGGAATGAAACCCACTTGATCAAAATGTATTACCTTTTTGATGAGTTTTTGAATGTGGTTTGCTAGAACTTCATTAAGGATTTTGCATCAAGGATACTGGTCTGTAGTTGTCTTTTTTATTTTTTTTTAATGTGTCCTTTTTGGGTTTTGGTATCAGGATTATAGTTACCTCATAAAAAGTGTTTGGAGGAGTTTCTTTCTTTCCAATTTCTTGGAATAACTTAATAAGGAGAGGTGTTAGCTTCTCCTTATAGATGTGGTAAAACTAGTGTGGAATCCATCAGGTCTTGGGCTTTTCATCTTTGGAAGACTTTTAATTGCTTTAGTGATTTTTGGTGCCTTTTATTGGGCTGTTTAGGCTTTCAATATTGTCCTGTGTCAATTTGGGGATGTTATGTGTGTCCAGAAATGTGTCCATGTCTTCCAGATTATCTAATTTAGAGAATAGTTTTTCAAAATATATTCTGATACTCTGTTGAATTTCCGTGGGGTCAGTGGTGTTTGCCCTCTTTTTGTTGGTGATTTTGTTGATTTGCTTCAATTCATTCTTTCTTTTAGTGAGATTGGCTAGGGGTCTGTCAATTTTATTCATTATTTCAAAGAATCAGCTCTTTGTTTCATTGATTTTTTATTTTAAATTTATTTTTGGTCTTAATTTCATTGATTTCAGCTCTGATCTTGAACCTGACTTCTGGTGGCTTCAGAATTAGATTGTTCTTCTTTTTATAGGGATTTGAGGTGGAACATGAGCTTATTTATTCAAGAATGGAGCTCTCTCCTGATTTTTAATGTATGCACTCAGTGCTATAAATTTTCCCCTTAGGGGAATTATTCAATTTCCATGTATATGTGTGTTTTTTGTTATAATTTTTGGTATTAACTGCTAGGCTCATGGTGCAATGGTCTGTTAGGATACATGGAATAATATCTACTTTTTTATATTTGCTGAGATTTCCTTTGTGAACTAGAATATGATATATTCTGGAGAAGAAACCATGCTCTACTGAGAAGAAGGTAATCTCAGCCAATTTGGGGTGGGATATTCTATAGATGTCTGCTAAGGCCATTTGACTTGTAGAATTGTTTAGGCTGGAGATCTCTTTTGATTCTGAGTTCTTACCATGAGTTCTGGATTTGGTGGTGTCCCAGCTATAACTATCATTCATAACCATTACATACATTTCATATATTATTTTGTAGGCACCAATAACACATTAAAATTTTTTTAAAGGTCCTGCCTGAAAAATTAATGCCAAATGTAACTTCTAGAGAAAAGACTTATTGTTAGTTGACCCAGCTAATTTTCCTGCATTCATTCAACCCTGGTCAGGCAGGGGATGAGGAATAATAGTTACAATTCAGTGTGGATATTCAGTACTATCACAGAAGTATACATCAGATGTGAAGGAAGCAGTTCCCAGGATGCACAATTCTGATAGAATTTTTGAAGACTTCAGAAATGTGAAGTTCAGGACAGCAGGAGAGGAATAGCATTTTATGCATTATCTTGGTTAGTTTACTTATGCATCCCTATAATATAGGTATAAGTAATAGTTATTTTGAAGAGCTCTTTTTGAGAATCATGTTGTAAAAACATTTAGTACATGTCAGGCACTTAACAAATGTTGCTTTTTAGCTTTTAAGTACAAGTTTAAGGGATAATTAATTGTTCTTTCTCTTCTATTTTGCACTCAGTTTGATGAATATGTAAAAACTGTGCTTTAACTCACATAGGGCAAAATGCAATTGAGAAGCACTGTATTCATCAAGTTTCTATTTTTATGGCCAGTGAAGTGGACCCATGTAACTCATGTCCTCCTGTGAAAAAGTGCATGTTGTTAAGGCCATGGCATTGTAATAGGCTCAGGGACACAGATCAGTAATGCTTTTCTTAGGAGCAATTTTTCTCCTCATGTCACACTGGTGAAGCTATCAATGGTTATTTAGTGCTGGGGAGAAGACACAGTACTCTCCAAAAAGCATAGAGAACCAAAAGGAATAGATGCTAAATTCAAGATTGAATAAGATGGGTATCTACTATTAAAGTTTTCAATAAAATTCATGTATATAATGATACTTAAAAGCACAGCGGTGGACTCTGCATGTAAGGTAGAGATAGGAACTCTTATCCAAAGGCAGATAGAAGCTGAAGAAGAGTATTACAACTGGAATTACAAACACAGGTAAACTATGAAATTTCCACCGGAAGAACTACTTCTCATGAGATGTAGCATCCTTAAAAGTCAGATGATACAAAATAACTATTTGTTGGAATTTTTAACCCATAAATTCTCTGTCTCAACTTCCACTAACTGCATCTAGCTTCCAGCAGTGTCAACAGCTGTCAACAGCTTACAGCTCTGGTCTTGTGATTTCAGTACTTTTATATTTAGTTGCACAAGGTTGCATTGGTATAAGGAGATTAACATGATTATTTTAGAAACATCAGATACTATAATTCTGATAAGTATGTTTGAAAGTTCATAATACAGATTCAGAGAAGGACACTAAACTCATTGATAGAAATCTACTTTTCTAACATTACAGAACTCTTCAAAAATGAATAAATGAAAAGATTTGCCTATTAGAGCT
This sequence comes from Aplodontia rufa, assembly GCA_004027875.1. Lineage (NCBI taxonomy): Eukaryota > Metazoa > Chordata > Mammalia > Rodentia > Aplodontiidae > Aplodontia > Aplodontia rufa. The sequence continues at coordinate 43,279 of PVKS010011377.1, read as the reverse complement.
AAACGTGCTGTAATTAACCCAGTTTGTAACAACAGCAACTGTTATAAAGCTCTTTACTATCAGGAAGACATTATCCTATATGCTTAATGTATGACAACTCCTTTGACCCTCCCCCAAAATTCTGTAAGGTAAGTAAAATTAATATTAACATACCACTGTGTAAATAAAGAAACTGGGATACAGAATGGAAAATAATGTAGTATACCAGCTACATTATTAGTAGTGGCAGAGCTGGGATTTGAACTCAGCTGGTTTCAAAGGACATGATAATAATAACTATGCAATATTCCTTCTAAAGGTGTTCTAAGACATCAGTTTTTTTTTTTTTGTAAAGTGTCATATTAGGTCACAATCTTTACAGTATAAATTCTAGCAATTCATACTTTTGACAATTTCAATGTTCATTATTTTTAAAGAGAGAGAGTGTGTACGTCAATTTTATTTTTTTATCTGGTTTTTGTTTTTCCTCTACTTAGTTGTACATGTGGTGTTGGGGTTTGAACCCAGGTGACTGTGCACGCTAGGCAAGTGCTTTATGTTGAGTCATATCTCTAGCCCTCAATGCTCAATGTATATTTGATATACATTATTTAAACTATAAGGGAACTATACCTATTAATACCATGGAGAGCAACCAAAAGTGCACTTGCTCACTCACTCTATATACACAGAAAGAGAGAGAGAGAAAGAGAGAGAGAAAGAGTGGGAGAGAGAGAATGAGAATGTGTGTCAAGGATGCACTCAGAAAGCTAACAGAGTATTTCTGTTGGCCCAATGACTATGGGCTTTTATGGGCATTTTATATTATTTGGTTGAATGATGTGAAACATTCTGCTTTTGAAAGACAAACCCACATGGCAAAGAACAAATGCCCTGTTGAGACTAAATTACTATACAGTTCTCTTTAATTGAGGTTTATGTTTTCCAAAGTAAGCTGGTCCCTTTTGTGGGAAAACTGGCATAGAATAAATTATTATACGATATACTGACATCCAGGCTAATGTAATGTATTATAATAAAGACTATAAAAAAGAAGGATGCATAATTTCATTTAGTAGGCCCATTGAGCTTGTTCACTATGCACTCTTAACAGAATATTCCTGAAGTTGTAATCTCCATCATAATCTGACTTTATCTCAGATTGAAATAATCATTATGATACCTTCAACCCCTATGCATCTTGACAGAGTGAACTGTCATAACTGTTGTATCAGTTTAGTCTGCAGAGTCTGTCATTTGTTTATTTTATCATTGAACAATAGGCGATGATGTGTGATAAGGCTAAGTTTTACTTTTTTCTAAAAAAAAAAAAAATTTGCTTAATTTACTAAGCTTCCATTTGTTGCCCCAGAAGATTAGGATGCTACTGCCCCTGCTCTAGCTAGCCCATAAAACTGAGCAAGGGCTGAATTTCAAATTTCTTGTGCAGTTATGTGCTACAACACAATATTAACACCATCTCCACTGATGCTATAGTAACAGAGCATTTGATTCTTTACTTCTAGTGATAGTAGAGGAGAAAGAGGAGAAATTTCATTACTTTTTCTTCTTGATCATGACTCCTGAATATATTTGACAAATTGAAGCAAAGGAAAATAACACCATCTACATATCAATTAAGTAACTAAGTGAGAAAAGTTAATGTCCTCTGTCATGCTTTATGGTGTTCTTAATGAGCTACATTAAACAATTATGGTGCTAAAGAAATAGCACCTCTGTGTTTGGGGTATTGAAGGACTCCTGCAGGATCCCTCCTGGGAAGAAAAGGTCACAGCCACTGTGCCCACCAGGCTCTGGGCCCTCCCAGTAAGTCTGGTCTTACTCAGATGGGGAACTCAGACTTTGGCTGCCAGAGCATCTGGGCATGCAGTAGGTATTCAAATGTTGGTGTGCATTAATTAACTCTAAAACGCCAATCACCTTACTTTCAGACAACATAACATATATTTCCTAATCTTTAAATTGTAGCTGTATTTGAGCATTTGCAGAAATCCTTTCTCTAATATTATTTCAGCTCTACCATTATCTTTGTGAACTTTTAAAAATCTTCATTTTACCTCTCTTTCTCAGAGAGCCCACAGACACAGAGGTTGGTTTGTCTTTGCAGAAATGTGGCTTATGTCTTTGATGCTCTTTACAAGTTATTTCCACAGAGAATGGTCACAGTGTTGGACAATTTTTGAGTTTTCATTCCAGTCAAGTATCTAATTAATTAATTAATTATCTATCGATCATCTATCTTACCTCTGCAATATCACTCTGGACCTTGCCTTCCACTGTTTTCCTGAGGCTCTAGTTACCTACAATTTAGACTATCATAATAACTGCTGTATTTTTCCAAACTAAAATTAAGCAAATAGTTACTGAAATAGTACTCCAAACATTTACTAAATACTATTGTAATAGGAACTTAGATTTTACATTTGGACTGACAAATATCCAGTGGGTAACTAAAATCAGGATTTAAAAAAAAAAAATTGGCATCTCCACCTTCATTTTGCATCTGTCTCCTTTGCTCTGAGGTAGCTTGGATTCCAGGAGCAATAGGTTTGATCCACAAACATCTTGTGATGAGTTCAAACTACCTCCATGCAACAGCAAAGTTCTTATCACTGGGGCTGGAGCAGTGACTCTGTGGTTACTGTAATTGCCCGGCATGTGCAAGTACATAGGCACAAACCCCAGCACCAACATGCACAGCTAAGTGTCAGAGTAACGAAAGCCATGTAAAAACCTCACTAAAAACTAATTCTTTCTCTCTCTCTTTCTCCTTCTCTCTTAAAAAAAAAAAAAGTTCTTATCACTGAAAAGGCCTTGCCTGAGCAGTCCTGAGATGATGAGCAACCAGACCAGTTTGGACAAGGCTGCTGGACTATGCATATTTCTGGTTTCCTCATCTATATAGTCTGTAAGCTCATGTCAGTACCCCTGAAGGACGGGGTGCTTTTGTCTTCCAGCTACAATGATTAAAGCTCCTTTCCTGCTCTCACCATTACTTTTTCCATTTGGTTTTTGGTGTGAGTGGCTGCATCTGATTTATTGGGACCCCCAGAGTGGGTTCCTCTGGCTTGGGATTCTGGTAACACTATGATTCTAAGATAAAGTCTTTGCTTTGGTGGTGAGTTCAACAGGAAGAACAGAAAACCAGGCAAAGGCCCAAACTGTACCCATCTTCAGATATTTTATAAAATGAATCTTCATTTAAACACAGCTTGGACCTTATCTCCTCTGTGTTCACAGAAAGAACAAACATCCTCAAATCAAGTATTTCCTTCACTGGTCCTGGTGCCTTCTGGTTTTGTTTTCCCCACTACTTTACATATTACAAGGATTAAAAAAAAAACCCAAACAAACAAAACAACAACAACAACAGAAAACAAAAACAAAAGCCCCAGAATGAAACTTCAAATCTCATCATGCTTTTCAAATGTGCAATCTTAATGATCTCTATATAAAATCAGAGGACACTCTCATGACAGGGGTGTTAGTAAAGCCAAGGTCTATCACTTTACAGACTCTGAGAAGTGATTTGCTCAGCTAGTGACAGAACTAGGACACAAACAGGGCCATGGCCGTCTACTCCAGAACCTCCAGGGACAGGGGTAGAGAGGCAAGGCGGGTCAGATGGTCTATTTAAACAAATGGGTCAGTGTCCAGATATGGTAAGGTGGTAGAGGAGATAGAGACTCCCTAGCTACAAGCTATTAGTATTAGTGTCCATTCTTGATGTAGGAAAATCACGTCAAAAGATGGAGAGAAACAGCAATGAGGGTCATGCTTTAGATGTGAATAGAGATTAAACCTGAGAGTAAAACTGTGTGGAAGGGTGTGGCAGGGTCCAGGTGGGGGTCAGAGCCTCAGTCCAGTGTTAGCTACTAGGTAGGGTTAACTGCTAGGCAAATTCTTTGGGAGGAACTTCCCTCAGGGAGCCCTCTTCCTTCCACCACGCCCTGAGGATTGTTTTTCCAGCCTCCCTTCCCACTGTAATGCTGCTGCACATAAATTGGGTTATATAATACCACTAGGCACTAGGGAACTGAATATAGCCCCATGTAGGGTATGTATCCTTATGCTTATCCATAAAGCAGACAGTGTGGTCTTACAGATCCTTATGTAAGTGAGATAGGGAAACCAAAAGAAAAATAATTTTCATTTTAGATACTTCTCCCACTAGTGTTAGCATATCTATACTAAATGGCAAGTTTGATGACTTTAAATGAGACTGTATCTCAGAGGAAAGCCCAGATTTAAGCTACTCTTCAAATTTGATCCTAAGAAATGGGATCAAATACCTATTCTGCAGGGGAGGGCAAGTAATAACTGTCCTGAGGCAAAGGCAAGGAGATGACTGGGAATCAGGGATGTCACCGGCTATAGTATCCCTAAGGTCAGGAACTGGTTGGAGGGGAGCAATCCAGTCACATGGTCTTCTACTCTTCCCCCTTTTTTTCCTCACTGCAATCCTACCAATTCAAACCTCTAACTGGATGGGGATTTGGGGAGCTAATTCAGGGTTACAGCATAGGCCACTGCAGAATATATGTAAGAAAAAAGGCAGAAAAAGGAAGACTTAAAAAATAAACAACAACAAAACAGAAACAGCAAAGAAGAAAGATCTGCTAAAGGTAAGCACAAGTTTGAAATATGTAAAGCCAAAGAATTAAAAACTGTCCTGCTAATACACCACGGGAAAAAACTACTTTGATTCTTAATTGTGGTCCACTGTGGTCAGTTTTCCAAGGGCAGTCAAATCTTAATAACATTGGATAACATATTTCAGATACAATATGTAAACAGAATATTAGAAAAAAGGAGTGAGACTTACATCTTGTCCATTAGGGCCAGCCGGACCTGGGTCTCCTTTTGCTCCTTGTTCACCCTAGAAACAAGCAATTTATACAGTAAAAAGGTTACATCTGAAAACCTTTACTAACAAAAAAGAAAGAAAAAAAAAAGGAGTTACATCATTTAGATACAAAGTACTCACTTTGTTAATTACTTGAAAGAAATATTTATTAAATAACAATTCTGAGTTCTGAAACCAAAAACAAGCTTACAGGTTTAAAGAAAAGCTGAAAAAAATGATGAAATGGCAGTGCTAGAAAAAGGATTATTTATTTTCCTCTATAAATAACAGAGAACTTTTCAGAGGACAATTTGGCAACACATATTGAAAATACTTAAATCAGCTCATTTCACTTGACCCAGTGATTTTTACTTCTAAGAACATAGCCAAAGAAATAACTGAAGATGAAAAGTTTAAGGCACTAATATGTAGAGCATGTCGTGTTTATAAAACTTAAAGAGAAATGTCCAAAATGCCCAATAATAGGGAAATCATTGAATAAATTTTGGTATATAGAAACAAGGAATGGACCATGATAGAGGCACTAAAATCATGTTTACAAGTTTTATTTTATACCATAAGAAAATTCTCATGATATAAAAATTTAATTAATAGATTCAGTGAATGAATGTTAATCAACACCTATTTTTTATTAGTTTAAAATTGCCAGTAGGGCTGAAGCAATGGCTCAGTGGTTGGAGTGCTTTCCAGGCATGCGTGAGGACCCAGGTTCAAACCCCAGTACCACACAACTAAGTGTCAGAGAAACAAAGACCAGATGAAAAAATAACTTAATTCTCTCTCTCACTGTCTCCCTCTGTCTTTAAAAAAAAAAAAAATTGTGAATGTTCAAAATGGCTATGTGGATGACACATACCCATAGTGACTTTTTTTTTTGCTTGATTTCCATCTGAAAGGTGTATACATTTATTGACATACTCTGCATATCTCTAGAACATTTCAATTTCTTAGAACATGCCTACCTACTTATTTATGTATCTATTTATCATTACCTCTGTCTACCTATGGATGATAGAAATAATACTGAGAGAAAACAAACCAAAATAATTTAAAAAGTGCTTTAATATTTTTAATTTTCTTCTAGCTATAAACATGTATTATCTGCATAATCAGTAAACAACTTAAAAATAAAATATTATATATAAAAAAATTCAACCAAGTCTTTTACAGTGTGTGCATGCATGCTCTGTGCCATTAAGGTGATTTTTATTTTTTCTTTTATATTTTCTGTTATTCTTTCATTTTCATTATGTTGAATATTATTTCTATTTGCAAAAATATTATTAAAAATCAAGCATCCCATATGAAGAATACATTAAATACAGAAGCACTGCAATATATGTGCACAGTACCAAACAGCTAAGAATATTTATTATTATGTTGAAAGTACAGGAGTAAAAGTAACTTAATCATCAGAAGAATATATATGCATACATATACATGACAATGAAAGGACACGAATCATCTTCAGTGAAACAGACCCAAGTTACAATGAAGGCAATGATTTCCATCTGAAAACAGAAGGCTAAGGAGTTACTATCCAGCTGTGTTGTCTAATATAATAGACACTAGCTTTTAATTTAATAAATTTAAAATTCAATTTCTCAACTGTCCTACTTACATTTCAGGAGACCAACAGTGTCAATCATATCAAACTATTCAGATTAGAGGATTTCCAATTAGAAAATTTCATTGAATAGTGGTGATGTAGAAGCTGTCATTTAGAACAGAAAACAAAGGGGCTGAGGGTAGAGAATAGTGGGAGAGAGCTTGCCTAGCAGGCATGAGGCCCTGGGTTAAATACCCAGTATCTCAAAAACAAATAAAACAGAGGCAAAACAACAATTGAGAAGCTCATAAGTACACTGAATAAACTATCTGTTTAGGAGGCTGAGAATAAAACAGTGTGTAGATGTTTGCGTAAAAGATATTTAAAGTTAATAATACTTTAATATGGAGAAAAACTTTTGATACAAGAATACAGATATAAGGCCCCAATAGACAGCATTATTAACTTTAGACTGTAACTAAAAATGAAGATAGTCTTCATTTACAAATCATGATTCTAAGTGCAGGGTTGCAGTTTAGTGGTACAGCATGTGTTTAGCATGCATGAAGCCCTGCGTTCAATCCCCAGCACACTCACCCACACATGAATGATGGTTCCCATAGATGGAAAAATAAATAAGCACTCTATATATTAAAGCGATATGTGTCTATAAGAAAGTATGAAAACTTGAATGTATAAAATAGCTTATTAAATAGAATTGATGGCCTGATGGGTGTTATGCAATACAGCAAGAGGATGAGATGTGGGGTAGAAGGCTAAAGAAGAAAGATTCTGATTCAAGTCGATGCCTAGCAAAAATATACAATGAATCTCTTAAAGTATGATTTTAATATGAAAAGCAAATGGGGTTACTGTGAACAAGGTTCACTGAAAACAAGTTATTTACTTATAATTTTTATCAAAACTTCCATAGCATTTACTATGTTGCAGGCACTACTACAAGCAGTGCCTACAAGTCTTGAAATTCTGGGACAACCCAGGATAAACACAGGGGTACTACTTTTCAGTTTATTGATTAGGAAATGGAAAACAGAAGTTAGCAATGTGTACAAGGTCCCTGATTCAACTCAGGCAGTAGGTATTCAGTCTGTGCTCTAAAATCATTAAGCCCATTTGCTTTTTAAAAAGATCAGGGATAACTTGGATTTCTTCAAAGCCAGGGACAATGTCTCTCAAAATGTCATTCAGTATAAGGAATAGAAATATAGGTGGGTAATACTGCTGAGTGTAACTGGCAGAGGAATGTTACATAGTTAATATCTAACAATTACAGATATCTAATATTTCTTGAATATATACGTAACATGATAGATGATGAAATAGTTATTCATGATATGAATTTTGCAACAGACTGAAACAATATATTGTAATAAACCATAAAATAAAATAAAACAAAACACGCAATCTTGCATTTAATTTAATTCTGGAAAGAATAAAGAGCTGACTTAAAAACTTTAAAGGACTAGAAGAAAATATAGGTGAACATAGTTCTGAGCTCAGGATAGATTATGCATCTCTAAGCACAGAATTCACAAAAGAGAAATTCATAAGAGAAAAAATGATGTATCTGACAAAATATTAACATGCATTTAAGGCAAAAATAAAGTAAAAGGAAAATGATAAATTGGGAAGAAAATCATATAGTGGGTTAATAGTTAATATTATCAATATGCAAAGGGCTTTTTCACTCATAATAAAAAGGATACCATGACAACTGGTTGCTAAGCAAAGGATATATCAGGCAACCAAAATAAGTACAAAAGAAATGCTAGACGACAATATTATTTTAACTATTATTAACTAATCTGGTTATAGATTAAGTTATTAGGACTAGATTTTCTGAAAGTCTTCTTCTTTTTAAATTCTATCATTCTTTGTTAAAAAAAAAAAAAAGGGCAAAGCAAAGCTGTGCAAGTTCTATGTCCAGACAGACAAAAATAAAAAAATCCAAGTGTTGCATATTTAATTAATTCCAAACAAAAAAAGTTTATAATAGTAACCAGATGTTCCTTTCTTTCCACTGAAAAGAAAATGAGGAAGCACAAAACTGCAACATTAAAGATTTAAACTAGAATTAAAGAAAACTTACTTGACATCAGAGGATGTTTGAAAGTAGGATGAATTTAGATTGTTTGTTTCTGAATGGTTAGATAAGTTCCAAGGGGGGAAATTTTCAAAAATAAAACCAATAGAACATCTGCGGAGATTTCTTTGAGAATATGTCATTCTAGTCTGATGCAAACTTAAATGAATCCCATCCAAAGAATAGAGAACACATGGGAATAAGATTATGTTTAAGATATTCCCATTACCTGTTCATTCAGGAAGCTAATTTTAAAGCTGTACCACAATTTGATAACCTTCCACACAAACTTGCCATGACTTAGCATACAAAATGTTACACTCAGGTAAGTAGTCGAACCTTTTTACGGAATTTGACTTCATCCCTTATTATTCATAGGATAGGTAATTATATAATAAATATTTCAATAGATATTAGCAACAATGTCACAGTATTTATTCTATATGCCTTACTGTATCCCAGCCCCTACTTTACAGAGGGGCCCCTTTTAATACTAGCAGTAACCACACAAGGTGGGTATTATCATCATTTACTGATGATAAATTAATGACACATAGGATATAAGTAATTTTCATGGTCAAAGAACTTGAATTATTTGTTCTTTTGGTTTGATTTCACCTTGAATCAGATGCCCTGAGCCTCCTTAGGTTTTCAGCTGAAGCTATGGTGGACAGTTCCCATGGAGTCTTGGGTGCTGTTGAATTTCACCTGTAGCTCAACCTTCCCCACTCTCTTTGGTTTTCTATATCTAGGAAGTTTTCCCTGAAACCAAGGAATTTGTTTAGCCTTGGCAAGGCAACCTAAAAGAGTTGGAGAAGGTGGTGCTTAGTGGATCAATTTGGATCAACTTGTCAGCTTCCTGGCTTGCAGAGGAATGACTCCAAGGTGCCTTCTACAGGGTCCTAAGAGGGTCTCCTATGGGACTCAGCCCCAGTTGCCTATAATGATAAGTGGCTCACAAATGCACACTTTCAGTTAGCTTCTAATTTATTCTCCCCTTTCTCACTCCTGTATCCCAAGATCCTTAACAAATGACCTGGTCCTCAATTTATTATTCAGACTTTGTTTTAGGTGAATCCAAGGGAAGACACTGATTGGTCCTCATGTCAATTTGTGCACTTCTACGATCTGTCTCTTCAGTTATTCTTTTACCACTATTCTGAATACTCTTGCCCTACCAACTCTCTGACAGAACCAATGCCAACAAATCCATATGTCCACATTCTTTTATGTTCCTAGGTCCCCAACTCTTAGAGAAAATTGTATTTGTACCAAAATAAATTCACAATCACCAAACTCATTTCACACCCTTAAACTGTTCTCCTCAAATCTTTGGTTTTATGATTTCTGCTCTTATTTTCAGATAACCTTGCTTCCTACAGAGAAAATACAACCTATCATACATGCTTTCCATCGATGCCATGAAATCTACAAATTCACTTACATCAATACCATCCTTTCTTAATACACATGAAAGAATTCCTGTACTGTTTAATCTAATCCCAGTCTGTGCTCCTAATTCCCATCCTTTTCTGTCTTCTCATGGAATTGATGTTTAAGAGTATGCTTTAATTCTGAATCCTCAAGCTATTTTTCTTTACTCACTTCTTTCCAACCATGGACATGCTGTGGAATCTTCTATTAAAATGAAATTCTTGCCCTTTCACTTCTGTTAATTCTTGCCTCATCTATCTCCCTTCTTTTCAGATAAACTTTCTGAACCAGGCTCCCTCTACTTGCTGTCTTCCCACTACACTGCAGCCCACTCCAGATTGACTTGTGTCCCTGCTGCTCCTCAAAAATGGCTCATATCAAGGCCATTTTCAGGTGACCACCTCAGATACCTTTTAGGCTTTTTCTTCCTCAATATGTCAGTTGCATTTGATATTTTTAGACCACACCCCTTCCTAGAAATATGGATATGCTGAAATATAATATTCCTTTGGTTTTTATTCTACTTCTATAGCCACATTTTCATTTTCATTTTTGCTGGAAACTTAAAGAATTGATGTTTCACAGAGATCAGCTCCACATTAAGAGCTTTATTGAGGTATGACTAACATACAATAAACTTTACATATATGTGTACAATTTGAGCTTTGACATAAGTATGCACCCATGAAACCATCACAAACTAATAAACATTATCATGTTTGTTTGTTTTATAGTCCCCCAATGATTATTATGTTGAACAAATTTTCATGTTTTTTTTATAATTCATGTATATTTTTGGGTACATTCAAATCTTTTTTACTCCTTTAAAAAATAATTCATTTAGAGATATTTGTGCATCTTTGGATAAAAGTACTTTATTTTTTATGTTGTTTTCAAACATTTTCTTCTGTATGGCTTGTCTTTTATTCTTAGCAGCATCCTTCAAAAGAGATGTTTTAAGTTTTGATGACGTCTTTTCTCTTTATCGATTGTTCTTTCAGAATAATAACTAAGAAATCTCTGCCTAATCCAAATTCACAAAAAATTATTCTATATTTCTTCTAATTTTTTTACATTTATTTCCATTATCCATTTCAATTGCAAACTCAGGTGTGTGTATGTGCGTGTGTATGTTCTGGACTCTATTTTCTTTCATTGGTCTATAAGTCTATCTTTACAGTAAATCCACATTTTCTTAATTACTTTATCTGTAGATAATTAATGAAATCAGGTTCTTGAGATTGTATTTCCATATGACTTTAGATCAGTTTGGTGACACAAAAATATATAAGCAAGTGAGAACAGCGATCCAACATATCAAAATCTCTGGGAGAGTATGAATACAGTTCCAAGAGGAACATTTATAACATTGCATGCTTATATTAGAAAAATAAATCCCAAATAAATAACCTTTTGCTCCACCTCCAGACATTATAAGAGGAAGAACTAATTCCAAAATCAGCAGAAGATAGGAAATAATGAAGATCAAAGCTGAAATTAATGAAACTGAGAATAAAAAAATAAAACAGTACACAGGATCAAGGCAACAAAAAGCTCATTCTTTGAAAAGGTAAATAATATTGACAAAACTTTAGCCAAACTAACCAAAAGAAAGAGAGAAGACCTAAAAAAAAAAAACAAAATTAGAGATGAAAAGGAGATATCACCAGACAACTCTGAAATTCACAGGATCATTAGAAATTATTTTGAAAAATTATACTCCAAGCAACTGTAAAATTTATGAAACACTGACAAATTTATAGACAAACACGACCTGCCCATATTAAACCAGGAAGATATAGAAAACCTAAACAGATGGATATTAAGTAATGAAATTAAAATAAAAAATTAAAGCTTAGGACCAAATGCATTCTCAGCAGAGTTCTACCTGACCTATAAAGAAGAACTAATACTAGTCTTTCTCAAATTATTCCATGAACTTGAAAGGGAGGGATCACTCCCAATGTATTCTATAAAGCAATTATAACTCTGATATGAAAGACACATCAAAGAAAGAAATTTACTGACCAATATCCCTGATGAACATAGATGCAAAACAAAAAAAATCCTTAATAAAATAGCAAACTACATTCAAATACACATCAAGAACCAGCCACAGACCATCGCACCCAGGGGTCCCACAGATCTGTCTCTTGCTTCAACAGTGTTTGGACAGAACAGACCCTGAGACCTTCTTTCTTCTAGCTTCTAACCACCTTCTAATCTGGTCTCCATTTGCAACCTTCTGGACCATCTCCTGCTTCGGGGACCACCAGCCAACTCCATTGTTTTGTGGTTAGCTCCTTATTGCCTACCAACCAAGACCTCCCAGATTCGTCAGAATGGTTCCATCATTCCACCAAGGTGGAGGCTGCTATCAACTGTGGTCAACTACCCTGACAATTTGCATCTGCCTGCCTCCTACACCTTCCTTTTTCTGAGCTACTATTTTGTTTTTAAAAGAGAGTGACAGTGAGAGAAGGGGAGAGAGAGAGAGAGAGAGAGAATCAATTTTGTTTAGTTTTTCATGTGGCTTTTGTTGCTATGACACTTTGTCATGTATGTGGTGCTGGGGTTTGAACTCACACCCTCGTGCATGCCAGGCAAACGCCAGAACCACTGAACCACCACGCTAGTCTCTCTGGGCTATTTTGACCCAGAAGCGTGGCTCTGGGGGACATAGGCCACTTCTTCCATAAGTTGGCCAGGAAGAAGCACAAGGCCCTTGAGTATCTCCTGAAGATGTAAAACAAGTACTGTGGCCATGCCCTCTTTCAGGACATGCAGAAACCTTCTCAAAATGAGTGGGGCAACCCCGGATACCATGGAAACTGCCTTGGCCCTGGAGAAGAACCTGAACCAAGCCATTTTGGATCTTCACGCCTTGTATTCTACCACCTGTACAGATCCAAATCTCTGTGACTTCCTGGAGAACCACTTCTTCCATATGGAAGTGAAGCTCATCAAGAAGTTTGGGGAACACCTGACTCACCTCCACAGTCTGGGGGTCCCTCAGGCGGGCCTGGGTGAGCATTTTTTCAAAAGACACACCCTTAAGCATGACTTGCAGGCTTTGCAGACCAGTGGCCTTTGATGGGGCTCCTTTGCATCTTCTGACATCAGGGCTTTGGCCCAAGCTTCTCCTTCCAACCCCCAGGCAGCTTTTAATAATGGTGGAGCCCCTCCCAAGCCTTGGACCAGAAGAAACTCAAGCTTTTTTTTATGAGGAAAAAAAAAAAAAAGAAAAGAAAAGAAAGCAAAAAGAACAGGCCACAGTGGCACACACCTGTAATCCTAGCGGCTTGGGAGGCTGTGGAGGAGAATTGCCAGTCAAAGCCAGCCTCAGCAATTTAGCAAGGCCCTAAGCAATTTAGTGAGATCCTATCTCAAAATTAAAAATAAAAAGGGCTGGGGATGTAGCTCCAGGGTTAAGCACCTCTGGGTTCAATCCCAGAGGATTGAACCAAAAACCAAAAACTACCCCCCCAATACCCACCCACACACACACAAAGAAGATCACATACCATAACCAAATGGGTTTAATCCCTGGAATACAAGTTTTATTCAACATACACAAACCAATAAATGTAATTCACCACACAAATAGAATTAAAGAATCATATGATCATGTCTATAGATGTAGAGGTCTTTGATAAAACCCAGAGCCCATTCATGTAACACTGGAGAAACTATGGATGGAGGGAACTTACTTCAACATTATAAAGATTATCTATAGCAAATCTAAAGTCAATATCATACTGAATGGAGAAAAACTGAAAATATTTCCACTACATTCAGAATAAGATGAAAATGTTCACTTCCACCACTTCTATTCAAAATAGTTTTTGAATCTAACTAGAGAAATCATGCAAAGGAAGAATATTAAAGGGATACAAACAGGAAAAGAAGTCAAACTGTCCCCGTAGGCTGATGACATGATCCTATATCTAGGAACCTCCTCCCCCCAAAAAAAATCTCCACCAGAAGATTTCCAGAACTGATAAATGAATTCAGCAAAGTAGCAGGACATAAGATCAACATTCAGAAATAAATAGCTTTCCTATACACCAACAGTGATTTTGCTGAGAAAAAAATCAGGAAAAGTATCTCATTCACAATAACTTCAAAAATAAAACAAAAAACCAACCAACCAAATAAATACCAACAACAAAGGCTTGGGAATTAATCTAACCAAGGAGGTGAAATATCTCTACAATAAAAATTATTATAGAACACTAAAGAAAGAAATTGAAGACTTTAGAAGATGGAACACCTCCCATGTTCTTGGATAGGCAGAATTAATATTATCAAAATGGCCATTTTAAGAAAAGTAATATACAAATTTGATGTAATTCCCAGCAAAATACCAAAGGCATTCTTCACAGAACAAGGAAAAAAAGTCCTAAAATTCATTTGGAAGAACAAGAGACCCAGAATAGCCAAAACAATTCTGAACAAGAAAAATGAAGCAGGAGGCATCACCATATCTGATCTCAAATTATACTACAGAGCTTTAGTAACAAAACCAGCATGGTATTGATATGAGAACCAATAGAAAAGAAGACACAGAGACAAACCGATATACTTACAACCATTTGATATTTGACGAAGGTGCAAAAAGATATACGTTGGAGAAAATATAGCCTTTTAAATAAATGGTGCCAGGAAAACTGTATATCCATAAGCAGGAGAATGAAATTAGATCCCTCTCTCTCACCCTGCACAAAAATCAAAGCAAAGTGGATCAAAGACTTAGGAATGAGACCAGAAACTTTGTAACTACTAAATGAAAACATAGGGTCAACCTTCCATCACACTGGAGAAGGCACCGACTTCCTTAACAAGAACCCTAAAACTCAAGAAACATAAACAAGAATCAATAAGTGGGATATCATCAAATTGAAAAGCTTCTGCACAGCAAAGGAAATGATTACAAGCATGAAGAAAAAGCCTACAGAATGGAAGAAAATAATTTCTAGCTATTCCTCTGACAGTGAATTAATCCCAAAAATACACAAAGAACTAAAAAAGCATAACACCAAATAACCCAATTAACCTAATCAATATTCAGTTTCTCTAGTAATCAGGAAAATGCAAATTAAAACTACATGTTTCATCTCTCTCCAGTCCGAATAGCAATCAACAAGAATACCAATGATAATGAATGCTGGTGAGGATGTGGGAGGAAAAGTATACCCGTACATTGGTGGTGGGACTGCAAATCAGCACAATTACTCTGAAATGCAGTATAGAGATTCCTCAAAAACCTAGGAATAGAACTACCAAAGGACCCAGATATCCCACTCCTCACATACAAAAGAAGTAAAGTTAGCATACTATGCTAATACAGCCATATCAATGTTTATAGCAGCACAACTCAGAATAGCCAAATTATGGAACCCCCCAGATGTCCATCAGTAGATGAATGGATTATGAAAATGTGGTACATATACACAAATGAGGTTTTACTCAGCCACAGAAAAAGAATGAAATTTGCTGGTAAATGAATTAGAAATGGAGAACATCATGCTAAATGAAATAAGCCAAACTCAGTAAACCAAGGGTTAATTTTTTTCTAATATTTAATTTCAGTAAACTATAGCAAAGTTCAATTAATTCCAATTTTCTACCCTGTTCTTTGTACTACTTTTGTTATATTCACATATCTCCCTATGTCATAAACCTAATAGTACAGTTATTGTTTTAAAAGTATATTTAAAAAAGAAATCATCAGAATAAAATACAAATGTGTAATTGTTCACGTATTTCCATATGATATGTATATCTCATGTCTGCTAGTAAGAATTCATTTTGATTTTTTGTTATTTGGAAAGGTCTTTAATTTCCCCTTCATGTTTGACAGCTTTGTTGAACACAAAATCCTTATTTGACATTTTGTTTTTTAGAAATTTTTGCACTTTGAATATGCCATTCTCCTGTTTTCTCCTGTTTTCTGGTCTCCAATGTTTCCAGAGACAGTAGCCATTATTCTTACCGTAGTGCCATGCACATGATGAATTACTTTCTCTTGGTGCTTTTTAGACTTACTGTTTGTGTTTTAGCAGTGTGCCTGTACCTAGATGTGATTCTCTTTATGTTTATCTGATTCTGGGTTTGTTAAGCTTTTTGGGTCTATATGTTAATATTTTTCATCAAATTTGACAAGTTTCAACTTTTTTTTCTGTCTTGTTCATCTCTCTCTTGGAATTCTCATCACCTATAAGTTAGTATGTTTAGTATGCCTTACACCAAGGTCTCTGTGGCTCTATTATATATACATTTTTATGTATGTGTGTATATGTATATATTTAGAAATATATATATATACATGCATATATATCAAAAATACGTATAATTTTTATTTTTATTGGTGCATTATAGTTTACGTAATGATGGGATTTGTAAGTCACATATTCATATGCACACAATATGAATATGTGATGCATATTCACAATACAATTTGGTCAATATCTCCCCTAAACACTCCTCCCCCCACCTCCCTTCTCCCATCCCCTGGTCCCTTGCCTCTCTTTCTAGGTCGTATATTTTTCTTTGTTTTTTAGATTGGAGAATATCAACTAAACCATATTCAAGTTTATTGAGTTTTTCTTTAGTCATCTCAAACTTGTTAAGTCCAGCTGGTGAATTTTTTACTTGGGTTATTATCCTCTTAAACTCTATAGAGTTTCCTGTCATTGAATGTGTATATTTTCCCAGTCATCCTTTTACTCTCCTGTGCTCATGCACTCATGCGCGCGTGCGCACACACACAGAGGTTAAGCAAAGGAAGATATAACAGCTTTCCTTTCCCAAACAAGAAATCCTTTTCTAACTTAAGGATGCCTTAGGCTTACTTTTATAGGTTACAATGGATAATTTAGTGCTTTGTTGTTGATGATAAAGAATTGACTAGCTGATAAGTCTCTGGCAGCTAAACATAAACTAAGATGGTAAGTTTTCAAATGCTACCAAGCCAAAGCATAAGCACTATTTGTAATCTCTGTGTGTATATATGTATGTGTGTATATATACATATGTATGTATATGTATGTATATATATGTATATGTGTGTGTATATGTGTATATATGTATGTGGACATATATATCACATCACCCAGGGCTTGAAAACAAGATGCTTGATTTGAATCTCATGTCTGTCTCTAGCTGTATGAATTTATACAAATCATTTGCATTATCAGTCTTGGGATTTTTAATAAATAAAAGCAAGTAACTCCTAAGAAATGCTGAGATAAAACTAAATTATGTATAAGTGGATATATTATGAATTATATTCACCAAGGTTCTTTTAAAATGATGACCCCACAGGGACAAATCAAAATATGAGACAAATTTGTGTTCAGAGGTCAGCATCCCTGCTTTTTGAATAACTGACCTCAAAGAGACTTTGTCTTGATAAAAACTTATTTGTTACATTACTGTTTGTAATTCTTTTAACTGAGTGGATTTGAGCCAAGATTACTCACCTAATTGCATTTGCGATATAAATCTAATTTAAATCCTTTCTCCAAGGGGAGAAAATTTAATCTAACAAAATAACTTCTGTAAAATCAGCTTGTGTAAATTTTCTTTAGTAACCACAAGTACAGCTATCTTAATAATTAATTATTGCAATCTGCATTGCAAATTTTATTTTGCTTATATTTTGTACATGAAAAGTAAATATTTTAAGAAACACTTTCGCTGATGTACTGCAAATATTTCTAATATCTAATTATAATAGTCCATTACCTCAAATAATTTTAAACACTACAATGCCAATATATTTTAAGATTTTTCAATAGTCATTGGAGTTCCAAGTAGAAAGACACAGATTTTGCTTTGATATGCTAACTTTCCTATGTATAGTTCTGGTTAAAGAAACTGAGTTTTACTTAAACTCAAGCCTTCTGATGTCAAATCTACCTAGTCTTGGCTACCTAGTTAACTTGGCTAATTGCTGTGGTAGAAAAGCTACCCACTTGACATTTGTGAGGACAGACCTGAAAGAAAGTTAGAATTTGGGGAAATCTACTGTTAGGCAATGATCATTCACATTTTCTAAGGTAGTCTCAGAATTTTCAGGCTTCTTAAAAACTGATTTTGTGGTATAGGGACAAAAGAAACATTCACAGAAGTACTGTTAAAACTGTTTGGATATTAAAGGTGGCAGTAAACTAACACATTCATAGAAATGGTCTCAATGAGCTATGCTGGCCAGGTGGTATGCCATAGCCCATCCCTACCATATTGCTTAAAATTGTTACTAAATTAGAATGGAATATAATAAGAGCAAAATTAATTTCAGGCTGGAAGTGGGAGAGTGGGAGTGAAGGGGAAAGGGAGATGTGAAGAGGAGCATTTGTTTTTAAGGAGGGGAGACAACATAAGTCCTGGGTAGTGAAGTATAGCAAGCAGGTGCTTCTTTGGGGAAGCCTGAGGTGATATCTGAGGAGGTGGAGAGATCATGGACACAGCAGGATGTTGAATGAATGGATGTGGGGCCATACCTCCAAGTCATCAGGAGAGGCATTTAATTGGTTTCCCAAAAATGTCTCCTGAAAAAAATATCAACAGCCAAATTTTTGAGTAAAATGATGCCATTTTAAATAACAGTCTCTCTAGCAGATTTGGAACTGCTGCGGCATCTAGAAAAAATTTTCAAAACTGCCAAATCATCTTTGTACTACTATGACAATTTCCAAATTAGACCAAGTTCTGCAATAATAATTTAGGCCTGGTCCAAAATTCTCCATTTTATTTCATTTTGCTGATGAGGGAAGGAGATGAAATTTTATACTCATCTGGGAGAGACAATTTAGTCTGTCACAGCTGCTGCCTGGGAATCCAATAAGAATGACAGATCCAGAAGGACATTCTCCACGATCATCACAGGCAAATCTCAACTAGGGCCATGACTCATCATTCTCATTGCTGTTTCTAACTTGTTCCTTGTTTAACCAGGAGAGATGGATTAGAGAGTTACTCTTTCCATGTTGGGGCATGAAAATTTCTAAACTCTTCTATGAATTTTCAGAATTAATAGTTGTTAAAAGAATTTTACATTAGTAAATTGCACATTTTTTTCTGAGCTGAAATTTTCTTATTTATATATGTGTCCTTATTCATAAACTTAGCTGCTGCCTGTGAAAGGTGTTTATAAACTAATAAGTTTACTTTTGTCAAAACTGAAACATGTATTAATATAAATTTATGAAGCTGTTAACTGTGCTATGGATATATACGAGAATATTCCTGTTCTTAGATGTAAGATGTATATCTTTTCTGTCGAACTTGAAAGGTTGTGATGTATAACCCACTACCTCCACTTTAGATTCCCCTCCCCCTTGAAGTTAGTAACTCCCTCATCTGTGTCTGCCCACCTGTGTCAACCCACCTCTTTCCAAGGACACCTTCCAGTACCCACCTATCTTCTTCTGGTGAACTTTACTGAATCACTCTGACCCTTACCACACATGCGGTAATCCCCACCCCCATTCTCTCCCAATGTCCACCTACTTCCTTTTTAGCTGCCTCCACCTAATCACACCCAATCACGCAGACTGTGCACCTGAGCTTCTCCAATTAGAGCAAAGGGCTGTATTACATCAGGTCGGAATTTAAAACCTCTCATTTCCTTGCTAGGGGCCCATTTTCTTTTGAAGTAAATTTTCTGCTTTGCTCACCCGCAACTGACCACGTGTTTGATTTCATTTATAACACTAGACAGTACAGTACACACTCAACTATTTCAGAGTGAAGGGCCATGATTTAAGTATCTTATTCTCAAATTACATAGAAAAACATCTATATTCTTTATGTACTATACATGTATATTTCTGTGAATTTTTGGTTTTAAAATTTTTGTAAACTTTATCTTTAAATATAAAGTTTAAAAAATTGTTTGGTGGGTATTACTGTTAAAGTTTGTGTCTTAATTCTACTCTTTGAACCTTGTCTGAAGAAACATTCATTTATATATGCAAGACCAAAAGATGTCTTAAAGTATCTTAGATATACAACTTTATGACATAAAGCTTATTCTCATTAAATTCTTGATAGATTTTATAATTTTAAGTCTGTTTAAAAAGCACAGTTCTAGGTAATCAAGCAAACTGATTGCACAACAACTTTATGTAAGGCTTTATGATAAGCACTGGGGATATAAAGACTCAGTGTTACTGTTTGGGGAAGATTAGTCTCTGATAATTGCTAAGGGGGCCCAAACATTGAGAGCCACAGGGGTTTAGAGATAAAGTACCAAAGGCAGTTGTGGTCAGGGAGCTTTCAAATTGTAGGAAAAGTCTAAGCCAGCTCTAGAAGTATGATTAGGATTTAAATAATGTGTAGGAGCTTCTAACAGATCATCCTCCAAGACCAGAGTGGAAGCTGTCAAAGGTATGGTTCATAGTGAAGGGAAGCAGAGGTTAACCAGAAGAGATTCTTTCTTACTGACCAAGAATGGAACAACCTGAAGATCAACAAAGGCATTAAATTAAAACAGGCCATAATATTGAAAATAAGCAAGCAGAATGAAATACAATTAATAATCATTTGGAGATGCTAGGGAATCACCTCATTATTTTGAAAAATGGTCTATAAATGAAAAGAAGCAAGTTTTACCAGGACCTTTCTTTGTGATTCGTATCACTGGGTAATCAGAGAATAAATGGGGGGAAGTTCTTCCTTACAGAAATAGCTCAGCTAATAAATATAGAGGGAGTGACAAAATTAAAATATCACCATTTTGGTATCCTAAATGAATTCATGCGTCTTGGTATTGATGATCAATGGTTGTTACCATCCCCAAGAGAGAAATTTCCAGACATTCTGTGAATCTTGGCAAAAGAATACCACACAACTTATGAAGTAGTCTTGCCAAAATTATCACACATAAATCTGATCTAACCACTCTTTAAAGAAAGCAGAGAGAAGGACATATTAAATTATACCATGCAGATGCAATGAGGAAATCTAGACTGTGTAAAATTCTTTAGGACAAATAATCCTGATTCTTTAACAATGTTATAAAAACAGGCAAAAAAATGATAGGTAAAGAGGAAAAAACACATTAATAGCCACTAAAAAACTCAGCAACCAAGTGGAATTTATCTGGATCCTGATGTGCAAATTACTAAAACATATTTATGATTTTCTGATACTACTGAAAACCTGAACACCAAATGATACTAAGAAATTATTTTTAACAAATTTTAAGTGTGGTAACAATATAGTGGTTATACAAGGCAAAGTTCTTACAGAGGTTCACTCTGAACTGTTTATAAACGAGGCATATGCTGCTTGTGATTGCACCAAAATAAAACAACACAGGGACCAGCTGAAACAGGGGTGGCTCTGTACCAAAGCTAGCTAATGTGTGCAATACAGGTTCATCATCCTATCCTACATAACTCTGTGTTTGTTTGAAATAATAACAACTTTATTATTCCCTGGTTTTGGAACAAGGGGAAGGTAACAGTAAGGAAACTAAGGATGAAAAGCATGGCATTTGAACAAAGGAAATTATAAGAAATGATACTGGAAGGGAAAGGAGGATCATGCTGTAGAAAAACAAGAAGGACAAGTTAGGGTTGTCTATACATCTTGTAGCTTTGGGGAGGCACTGACTTATTGAGCAGAATCCTGGCACTGTACTTTTGGAGATTGATGGAGTTAGGCCTGTAGGAACAATTATTGGGGGATTATAATTATGGAGTTATGATAATTACCTACCTTTTCCCATGGGAAAAGATTCGAGGTAGTTAATTCACAATATAGGCTTGGAAAAAGGTTGGAATTTAGGGTAATATCATGGTAATAAGAAATAAGGCAGTTATGGGAAATGAGATGCAATAGAGATAAAAAAAAAAAAAAAGAAAAAAATGACATGTTTCAAGTTTGGGAAAAGCCTGGGAGGATGGTCAGATTCTCATCACCAATAGAAAAAAACAAATGTTGGACAAGAAGCAGACGTGAGAGAAAAGAAGAAGAGTTTTGTTTTGGATATACAAAACTGAACTGAGGAAATATATAGGACATGCAGGAGGACATGTCTAATAGGTGGCTGGGTAAAATGGACCAAATGCCAGGGAAGAGCTCAGGTTTAGGATATCGATTGAGGAAGTTTCCTCCTGAGAGCCAAGATATGAACTGGCAAGATGACTTGAGACTACAGAGTTTTGAATCCTGAACTGTACTACGTGTCTGTCCTCACGTGGGTGTTTTCCTCTTCCTGTTTTATCCCCCGAGAGCATCTTGCACAGATTCAGTAAGCCTTCTTACTGGATTCATGGAGAGGTATAAGAAGCACAAGGAGTTTTTGCACACACAATGTGTTATCTCCCAAATGACCCTAGTCTAACATTTAGTTATCAGTAGCAAGGATGATTTGCTTTCTTCTTTCTCCTCTGGGAGCTAATAAGGGAAAGCCAAATCTGAAAGCAAACTTAGAGTGAAGACTAAATCTTTCCCAGATAATTTACACATTTACATAGTTCTACTCTAGACAGTCACCATTGTCTTCTGGACTTCATTACTGAAAGAGTGGTGGTGTCATGATTCACTGCTAAATTTTTTATCAAATTCAGCAATGTGAGAAGTAGAAGAAACGACAAGTAAGTTTTCCCCTCCTTTGGCAGCCTGATGAATGATAAGGTTGCATCAACTGAGAACGAATCCACAGAAATGGGAGCAAAAACATGGAAATAATGTTGCACTTTTACATATTTAATTTCTGATTCAGTTTTAAAAAATAAAATATCTGTTTCTTAGAGCAGGGACAATAACAAACTATTTTGAAATCTTTTCTGGAACTTACATGAGTCAGATCATTCAGTTGTAAGCTTTAAGTTACCAAATAATTATTGTTTTGTATACTCGGTTTATTCCTCCCATGTCAGAATTGGATGTTCATACTTAACTTCAAACTTCCTACATTTTCCATTTACTGCAACCTTGGGCTGAGAAAACCCATTACTCCAATAGATTTTATAGGACACTTTTATGGTATTAACAACTCTATTCCAGTAGGGGTTCTCTAGAGAAGGAAGAATGTCAGAGGGCTCCTGAGTAAGCTCAGCTGGGAATCCTTACCAACAATCAAGAACCAACCACACAAGGCAGTTAAGCACAGCTGGGCGGCATTGTCAGACTCAAGGCTTAGAAGCCAGTGAACAGAGGAGCTGAGATACAAATGGTGGCACTTAAGCCTTTAACTTTTGGGAAAACATCAGCAAACACATAAGAGCCTCTGGGTGAGTCTATTCGTTATAAACATTGTGCTGATTGTGAAACCAGTAACCAGGTAATCCTTTAAAGAACTTTAAGCCTCTAGTGTGAGATTTATTTCAAATTTATTTCAACATGAGAATTGATGATTCTGCATAGCAAATGAATTTTCCTCCAGTGTAGCCTTGTGTCTAGGGCACAGATGCAATTTTCACTGAATCAAGAGGCTATTGTTTACATTTCTAAAATGAGAGAAAACAGGAAAAACAGATTTACAGATAGGATTATTAGTATAATTTTGATTTTATCATTTTTTACAAAGTCTATAGAATGGAAGAACCTGACAGAGATTTTATTTCTTACGTTTTGCTCTGTACTGGTGTAGCTAGTGGTGTGCTATAGATGTCAATCATGGTCAATGAAGATCTATAGGACTTCAGGAGAGAACTCTAGGATGGTGCTTTTTGATTTTGAATTATCAAAATGGAATTTAAAAGATACCCAAAATCTTAGAAGTGGAGTGAATTTCTAATGGATAATTGCATTCAAATCTGTACAGAATACATTTCCCTACTGATACTACAACATTAGAGATCCAGAAATGTGTGTTGAGCCACAAAGCTGGGTGGCTTCCCTTATAAGTCCAAAATGGGTAATGGAGACCAGGACTAATTTCAAAAGCAGTATTCTGACACTTTATAGTCTAGGTATACAGCCAGGGAACAGAGTTCATTCTTGATAGGACTTTGGGTATTGTTGTATATATGTTCTTTTTTTCTATTGTTGTTTGTTTGTTTGTTTTTGGTACCAGAGATTGAATCCAGGGGTGCTTAACCCATTGAATCACATCCCCAGCCCTTTTTCTACATCTTATTTTGAGACAGTGTCTCACTAAGAGGTTAGGGCCTTGCTAAGTTGCTGAGGCTGCCTTTGAACTTGTGATGCTCCTGCCTTACACTCCTGAGCCATGGGGATTATTACAGGCATGCACCACCACACCCAGTTTATATATAATATTATATAATATATATATATATAATATATTAATATATATTATAATATATATATATACATATATATATATATATAATCATTGCTCTCAAGCTTTCCATCTTGTTGTGCAAGAACTCTGAAACTGGCCTATGCTAGACTTTCGAGCCAGTGGATCTGAAGTTGGGCTCAGAAACAGGCATTTTAAGCACTGGGGAGATTCTGAAGACCTTGTTATGAAAAACACTGGATATAATTTACATCTGATACTTTGTATTAAAGAATATTCATTGATAATTAGCAATAACCTCAGCTTAAACTGAAATATGCATTCCCTCACATATCTGACACATAAAAGAAGGATTATTTTATACATGGTAATGTGTAAGTCCTTAAAAGGACTAGCTATTATTTTTAATGGATACTCTTCTATGTATGTTATTTAAAATCACAAATATAATAAGCTGAAAATTTTATTTTCTTTCCTAATTAGCTGATTGTCTTACTAGAAAATTTTATTTTTTTCCATTTTAATATTTTCATAACTAAGCAAGACACAGATTCGAGCTCTGGATAACTACAGTAAACTCTTTTTTTTTTTTTTAAGAGAGAAAGAGGCAGAGGATGAAAGAGAGAATTAATTTTATTATTTTTTCATCTAGCCTTTCCCTGACACTTAGTTGTGTATGTGGTGCTGGGGTTTGAACCTGTGTCCTCATGCATGCCAGACAAGCACTCCAATCACTGAGCCACTGCTTCAGCTCTAGAGCAATTTTTCTAATAAAGACATGATACGGAAGGAATATATGTTTTAATAAGGGCCTGAACTATATTTTCCAAAAACCCTAATGGGCCCACTGGAGTTACTATAATCTATTAAATTCAGTTTACATAGGTGGGAAGTCCTTAAATATGCATTTTATGATAATATGCATTTTAAGATGTCCCCTGATAAATATTATACACAGTTCTAGACCATAATGGGTATTAACTCAGTAAAATTAATATGCATTTTTAAATTATCTAAACTCTCAAAGACTCTCAGGAGAGACTTTTTGAAAGAAATTTTAGAAGACTAATTTCCACAATTTTATGGACAAAGAAGTTTAAAGAATTTTTGAAAATGTTCAGTAATGATGAAAGGAACTTACATTCCATGATCTTGAATATTCACATTTAACTATTTTTGAAAAATCATGCTTTAATGTTTTTATCACTATGTCCCTAGTTTCCACTCTTAATAACCCTTTTTCAAGTCATTATAATTGTTCTAAGTTACTCTTCAATAGACCTAAATGAAAAGGCAGGGATGGAATAAATGGAAATATAATAAATCTGCAACTTCTGAGAAGGACATCAATAGGTGCTGACTGGAGAGAGAACTTTGTAAATTTCATGGAGCTCTAGTCCTAAATATAACCACTAGAATAAAACTTTTCATTTTCAGGAGGAACCCACAGAAAGAAATTAAACCAAGTAATTAAATCCATAATTTACAATCTTTCTCAAAGAAATCTTGAAATCTTCTTGGTTGTTTAGGTCTATTTCTAGAAACAATGAAGACTGACACATATTTTACACAAACTTCTTCACAGAATAGATTACAAGGTACCACTTTTCAATTTAGTTGAGTGCCATGTAATGCTGATACTAAAGACTGACAAGGACATTATAAGAAAGGAGTTTTTCAAGTCTTCATAAATATTGATGCAAAATCCCAATCAAAATTACAGCCAATTGGGCTGGAGCAGTGGCTCAGCAGGTACAGTGCTTGGCGGGCATGCATGAGCACGCAGGTTGAAACCCCAGCACCACATACACAATGAAGTATCAGAGTAACAAAAGCCACATGAAAAATGAAATAAAACTGATTCTCTCTCCCCCCACCTCTCTCACTTTATCCTTTCTTTCTTAAAAAAAAAAATTACAGCCAATTGATTCTAGTCATATAACAGCAGTATGTCATAAACAAATGAGCTTCATTCCAGGAATCCAAGGTTGGTTTAACAAACTTGAAAATCAAACCCTGCAAGTCACTACATTAATGGAGAAGAGAAAATCATGTTGCCATCTCATCAGATGTGAAAAAAATCATTCTCAACACTCAGTACGTGATTGGGTTATCTAAGGAAATCCCAGCAAATGATATTTTCAATATCTGCATGCTGATGAAGGTTCTCTACCAAAACCTACAGCATAGTTAATACTCAATTACTTCCCATTGAATTTAGAAAAAGGACAAAGATGTGTACAAAACCCCCTTCATCGAGCAGCGACATGGATGTCCTAGCTAGTATAGCCTGGCAAGAAAAGCAAGCCAGAGACAAGAACTGGAAAGAAAGAAGCAGACCTGTTTATCCATATTTGTCATGGTAACCCATAAACTATTGGAATTAATTTGTTCATTAAGCAAGCTGCCGGGCACGCATCAAAAAGCGAAAGCAAAAATCAGCGTATTTCAATACACTAGCAGCCACTGGAAGTTACAATATTAAATTGTTTAAAATAACATGAAAACATCAAATACCTAGCAATAATTTTAATACAGGTTATGTAAGAACTCTTCAGCAAAATTACTCTGTATTACTAACAGATAATAAAAGCTAAATAGACACGCTATGAATTGGATGTTTCCATATTACAAGGTAAATTCCTTCCCAAGAATTTACAGATTGAAAGATACTCATTCAAAATCTCAGCAGGCTGTGTGTGTGTGTGAATGTGGAAATTGACATGTTGATTTTAAAATGGTTATGGGAACACCAAGGTCCTAGGTTACACAGGACAATCATAGCATAATGGAGGACTTTCTTTACTGGATACTTACTATATTATTTAGGCAGTTGTATTGGTACAAGTGTAGACAAATAAATAGACCAATGAACCACAACAAAGAATTCTTCATTCCCTCCTCTCTTTTCTCTCTTCTTGTTAAATTGCTCCTGCTTCTGCTATTATCCTCCCAATGCCTTTGGTAGGATGGCAATGATCATGGCAATAATCCTGCCATTAGTGTTGTCATTGATCCCAGTTTATTTTCATTTGTGAACATTGTATCAGTTACCTAGCTAATTTTCTTAGCATTAGTTCATTTCTTTTGTGCTACATTTTTAAATTAAAAATTACCTAAAATATGCTTGTAATTTTACCTTAATACCTGAACACATAAATCTGCATGCATTAGCACAAATTTTGAAATATTTTTTATAAAATATTTATACATGAACAATAATATATGTAATGGATAATCTCAATGTATAATCTAAATGTAAATATACATATATTTTATAAATATATGATTTATAAGGAATTATAAAATTCATAAATGTGCAATACTTTAAAAACATAAAGCATATATACACACATGTAAATATTCATACATACACATATTTAAGTTTTGAAATATAGCAACAAATCACACTTTTCTGCCCTTTACGTTTAAAGTTTATTTTTGTATTCCTTCTCTGGATGTCAGACATTTGTCACTTTTGTATGCATCCTTCCATTTTTTTCCTCTAAACTCATCTGATCATAACTGGATACATGCACAACATAGATTGTCTTTTTGTTTTTAAAACTAGTTATATCATTTATATTTTTGCTTTTTCATTTTATCCCTCAACACCAGCTATTAATTAGTTCAGGGTGCCCAACATAGTCCTGATTTTAATAGTTCTATAATACCCTATGATACAGGTAACTTATTCCAGCATTTTCTGTTAATGGCACTCACCATTTCCAGTTTTTAGCTACTATGAGTCATGATATGA
Organism: Aplodontia rufa; assembly: GCA_004027875.1. Classification (NCBI taxonomy): domain Eukaryota; kingdom Metazoa; phylum Chordata; class Mammalia; order Rodentia; family Aplodontiidae; genus Aplodontia; species Aplodontia rufa. The sequence goes on along the minus strand of PVKS010011377.1, from coordinate 15,341 downwards.
TAAACGCCATCACATTCCACACCAGTAAGAACTCTAATGATTTGTTTTGTATACTCAACATTTATGTTATGACATTTGTGTGCCAACCATAGAAGAACTGTTCCAGGAACTCAGTACATGTTTGAATCTAATTGAATTTGTGCTATGAGTTATATTAAAGGTTTAAACTACTTAAAAAATAAATAGATGATATACGTTATATAGATCAGATTCTCAGGAAGATGATTGCTAGTTAAAAGTAGTATTTTTCACTTTTTATTTTTGAATAGATGCAGCCAAATTGCTTTTCCAAAGAGTCTGCAGCTCTACGCATATCACCAGCAATGTATGGGAATGCCTTTGTCCTTCAATCACATCCAGCAAGAGGTGCCAGGGTGATGGGTCTAAAGTCATATCTCATAATTGCTTTAAATTACACATCACTGACGACCAGTAGTTGGAGGTGTATGTGTTTTTAAACATTTTGATTTTTCTCTTAAGTGAATTAGTTTTTCACAAATTTTGTTCACTTAATGTTGAATTTATCTTTTCTCATCATTTTATAAAAATTCTGAAAAGTACAAAGGTTAATTGGCTATTATAATTTACCACTATTATTTTCTAATTGATTTTGATTATAGTCCTTTACCATTAAAATACTTAGCTTTATAGGTGTAATACATCTTTTATTTTATAGTTCTTTAGTTTCAAATCTTGATTAGATATACCTTTGTCTTTAGATTTTACAAATGCAAAACATTGATTTTGATTTTTACATAAATCTTTTATTCATCTGGGATTTACTTTTATATCGATGTTTAAGATATTTTTCACATGGATAGTAAGTACTGTCAGCACATCTATGAAATAATCTATCCTTTTCTACTGAATATAAAAATAAATATATTAAATTTATATATATCTGAGATCGATTTCTATATTCCAGGTTTTATTCCATCAATCTTTATATTGTATGATACAATATGTATTATAAGTGACACTATAGAATGTTATGATGTCTGGTAAAGCAACCCTTACTACTGTCCATGCTCAGGATTTTTAAAACTAGGTTCAAGTATTTATTTGTCCATACACAGTTTAGGAAACTTTATCCAACTATTAAACAAAATTTAAAACATTTTGAAATTCCTATTTATATTGCAATAAACTTATGCATTAATTTTGAATCACTGAACTGTTTCATTGTCATTTTTAAGAAAATGGTATCTATATATTCCTAATTTAAGATCTTGTTTCCTGCTTTATGATTTTGTTCATATACACCCTGACTCTTATTCAAATTTTCTCAAAATTCTTATTTCTTTTGTTACTCTTATTAGTAGATATTCATGGTTAACAAAAGAAAATCTATTTTTTTCAGTATATCTCTGACATCCAACCAGTCAAACTCTCTTATCAATTAAAAACTGTTTTTGTGACAAGGTCTCTTAAGTTTTCTACCTCCAGAGTCAAATTTTCAGTGAACAGCAATAGATTCATATATTTTTTCCAATATTATACATGCTATTTAATTTTCTTGTAAAACAACAGTGATGGCAATTTTACCTTGTTAGGTCTTAGTTTTGCTTAATTTCTAACCTAATTTTGCCCTTTTTTAGAGTAAAATTTGCTGTCGGATTTTACTAAAAATATTTTATTTACTTGGAGATTTTTATTAGAAATGATTATTGCATGTTTTCCAAAGCTTCAGTCTCTGATCAAGTTATACCTTAATAAGTTGATACAATGTATTGAGATATAATTCCTTAACTTTAATACATAATTCCTTAACTTGAATCTGCCTTGACTTCCTAGTATTATCACTCTTGATCTTTTGCTGAGTGGTTGAATTCTATTTGATATTATTTTATTTCAAAATATGTGTATCTATATTCATAAATACAATGTGGTTGTAGTTTTATTTTTATTAGGGTTCGTATTAAAATTTTGCCAACTTCTTGGAAGCTGTCCATCTTTCCTGGCCTAGAACAGTTTAAATAACACTGGCTAGATAAATCCCTCCTGAAAAGCCATTTGTCCTGGTGCTTTGTTTACTGGTAGCTGTTGGATCACCTCTCCAGTTTCTTCCACGGTGATTACTATAGTCATATTTTCCAGTTATTTTTGGTCAATTTTTTACATTTTTTGTAGGAAACCATCCATTTTCTCTAGGTTATCAAATTTGTTTCTTTATAGATGATAGTTTCTCAGAATTCTTCTAGTCCATTTACCATCAGTGGTCATATCTTCTTTCTTATTCTTTATTGTATTTCTATCTCTTTAGTCAAATTTTATTCATTTTATTGGATAGTTGTGAAACCAATTTTTAGATTTATTTTTTTCTTTCTGCAATTTTTAAATGTTCTGCTTCATTCATTTAAATGATCATATTTATTAATTCCCTTCCATTTTATTTAAGAGGCAGTTTTTAATATTCGTAAATAATTAAAAAGCTATTTTTGTATGTCATCCTTTAAAATAAGATTTGCACTATTTTCACCCTGTGTAGCTTTTCATATATTCCATGTTATAGTTCATTTTCCTGTGCATCCATATCTATGAATTTTCTTTGACATTTCCTCTTTATTCAAATGTTACTGAGGAATATTTTCTTAATTTTCTGACATTATTATTTATATCCAGGAAGCTGTCTTAAAAAATGTCTACTAGCTTTTTTTGCCAAGGAATCATAAATTTTTCTGAATATCACATCAACATTAAGAAAATATTAGACAAATTATACAAATCTCTCCCTCTCCCGCTCCTTTCTTGTCTCTCTGAAAACTAGCAGAGTTGAAACACACACACACAATAAAGAGCTTTATCTCACATTTCTGGAGATTCAGCAAAAGCTTAAGGAGTCAGCCAAATTATATCTGAAATTTCTGTCTCCTCTTCTCAAGAAACAAGAGGAATGACAGCAACAGCCACTGCTGACTGGACTCACATATTGACTGGTTCACAGAAGTCACACATGGAGAATCCCCGAGGATTCTTGTTACAATTTGAAAAACAAGATCACAGGAAAAGACTGGATATCTATCCAGCTAATTGTTGGTACTGAAATCAGCAGAATTTTGGGTTCTTCTGTAAATATGACCCTGGATTTTTATTAGCAGGTAAACCTGGGAACTCACCACTTAGATTTGATGAGCAAATGCTAAATTTTGTTGACTCACAGAAATGGTTATATTTTACCTCCTTTTTTTCTTTCTTTATTCAAAGAGAAGACAAAATAATTTTGATTAAGTTGCCTTAGGATCTTAACTAGCAGAATAAACTAAGACTAGAGACGAAATCCATTTCCCTCATTAGACTAAAATACGCAGCTTCTATAAATCGCAAGAAAAATGAAACGCTTCAGAAATTCCTGGAAAATGTCAAGGAAAAAGCTTAATTAAGTCCTACTTGTACCAGCCTGAGCTTTCAAAAGGATGCCATCATTTTATCTCTCATCTGGAGACTTCAGATGGATCTTCCAGTTAGAGGATTCTGCCAGGAACTTCAAGGCTCCTCACAATACTGTTGGCTTGGGGTTCAGGGGGTACTTTTCAGGGCAGAGTGACTAAATACGTCCACACCTAATGCTCAGATGGACCCTCTTTATGTTGTTTCCCAGAAAATTTCCCTCGTGGGCATTTTGCCTGCAGCCTTGATTCATTTAGTCCTTTTCTAAAAGGTTCCCCCACAGGTGGTCATTACTTCTCATTGTGACACACAATACACTTCATCCGGTTCCCTAAACGTCTTGTATTTTGTCACATTCTGTGCTTTTTCTGCCTCTTCCTTGTTCTGACAACCCTCACCTATCCCTCAGGACTCTTTCACTAAGGAATCTTTACTCAAACACCTCCCCCCTCTCTGGTAGCTGTGCACCCCCTTTTCTTTCTTTCCACAGTATCCCACACAAATCACCACCAAACACTTCAAACACACACTTTGAAAGCAGGTTTTGTCTCTGATTCTGTTATCCTAGTGCCAAACACAGTATCTGAAATAGAGTAGGTACTGAAGGATCAAATGAATGGAAGAGTGAAAAAAACTAACGTTTTCTCAAACCCAGCATGTATTTTAAAGGAATTCAGTATCATATTAGGTTCCAGCTGACACCAGTCCTAAAAACAAATTGAAGGCCTTTTAATTAACTGATTTTAGCTAACCACTCTTGAGACCAAGACACACATCAAGATAGGAGAGGACAGATTAAGGGCAGGTAACTAAGGGCTCATGGAAATTAACCACTAATATGAATTTCTGAGAATCTTGGAAAAGGAAAGGCTCAGACACAATGTCTCTTCATTTGAAAAGCAGACAGCAATGAGGGATGTTTTTGACATTGATCCTGGTCAGAATTCTGGATTTAATTACTAAAGAAACTGGTTTTATCAAGAGGGAATACCATATCAAAAACGCAAACTGATGTAAGTGTTATGTCATTAGTTTCTTTAATTCAGTCAAACATTTGGGAAAGGATCTGTTAGCTAAATGTGGGTTAAATTTCAGTGATGTAAGGGAGTGATTAAAAAAAATACTCATTTTAGGGCTGGAGAGGTGGCTCAGCGGTTATGGTGCTTGCCTGGCATGCATGAGTCCGAGGGTTCAAATCCTTGCACCACATACACAATGAAACCTCAGAGCAATGAAAGCCACATGAAAACCTAAATAAAGTTGATTCTCTCTTTCTCTCACTGTCCCCCCTCTCTCTTTTTAAATAGTTATTTTATCTTGATTTGTGTTTGAATGTCACCTAGAAACAGACAAGTACTCATGTGTGTCACAGCACTGAGCTCTGATCCTTTGTTATTATTTATATTAGTTACTCAAGGACCCAGAATTCACGTGTACAAAATCCATGACCATTGCAAAGCTGGAAAAAAGATGACAGCTGTAATAGATTCCAGAACCAAGAGTTAAAAGTTGAAAAATAGAAATACCAGGACAAAAATCTCAAAATAAAAATCATCACATATGCATATAAAGGTTTACATTTTAAGAAAATAGCAATCTGAAAGTACTATAGACCCTTTTTCTAGGTATGGTGGTACACTTCTACAACCCCAGCAACTCAGCAAACTGAAACAAGAGGATCCTAATTCAAGGCCAGGCTCAGCAACTTGGCAAGAAACTCAGTGAGACCCTGTCTCATATAAAAATTAAAAAGGCCTAGGGATATAGCTCAGTGATTAAGTGTTCCTGAGTTCAATCTCCAGTACCAAACAATAACAACAACAAAAATGTACACTTTACATATTTTGAGATTCACTGTTTCTAAACATTTGTGATTCTAGAGGAAACCTACCCTCATTCTCTTCTTTTACAGAGGAATGTTTTGAAGTAGCTACTCAATTAACTGGAGTTGGGGCAAGATTAGGATTTAGGTCTGCTAAATTCCTTTACTCTATTAGGCTGATTAGATTATGTACTGCTCAAAATACAGTATAAAAATCCTACTCACTTCTGAACATTACACTACTAGTACACTGATTGATGAGTTACAGTATTATGAGATGAAGGCTGTGAGGAATGTGACAGATCTGGAAACTATGATCTGTGCAGCACCCGGGTTACTGATTCTGACCTGAGCAATGAGCAGGGGCATGTTCAGGAAAACGCACCAGTGTCATAGAACTGGCACAGATTGATCAAATACAGGGAATAGATTTTTGGCTTAAAATAAAGAACTTAGAATTGTCTATTAGCATTAATGAGCAGAATCTGGTGGACTGTCTGTCACAATATGAATAAAGGATAACAGTCAATGTAGATGACCTGAGTTCCCAGTAACTTAGGAAGAACACTTGATTTGACTTGTGCTTACTACATGCTCTTATGTGCCCCAGCCCTATAGTTTTTTCCTAAGAGATCCCCATGATTCGTCTGTACACACATGTAACCCGTAAGTGGGAAGCAAGATCACAATCAGTGAGCCCCTGGAACATAGCCAGCTAAAGCCATCTGCCGAGCCACACGCTCCAGGGCCGAACAAGTGCAGGTCCTTGAAATAACATTCCACTAAACGTTTGCCCAAAGCATCAATGCTTTATAATTTTGTCTCTATTTTTGATATATGGTACGATTATCAGAGGAGAATGAAGAAAACGCAGAAAAGACAAAGTACATGCTAATTATTTTCTAGGTCTTGTCTCATTCACCCTGGATTTCTATTACAGCAAATCACTGATGGGGAGTTACTTGTATGGCTTAAGGGGGATTGTGAGGATTAGCAAGGAAAAGTAAAAACCAAGGATAGTTTCTCAAAGATATTAGACTAAGAAAGAATAGATAATCATGAGCCTAGAGGATAACCTGTCACCCAGCCAGTCCCCGCACTTTGTTCACTTGGAAGCAGCTGCACCACACCTCTGTCAGCTGCGCTTGGGTGTTCTGCTATTTCAGTCTGGTGTTCACAATTCCTATACAGTGAATTGCTTTTACACTGATTGTGAAAGAAGTTCACATGCCAGTGGCCACTATATAAAAACAATGCACCTGTCAACTAATATTTGGTGACACTGAATTAATTATCTTCCTACCATCTGGGATGTACTCCCAATAAAGAGATTCAGCTAATAAAATATATTTATTAACTGAGACTTACTAAAAGCAGTCAAAATTATGAATATTTGGTGGCTACTTTAAGTAGAAGCAATCTCTAATTTTTAAATACATTCCACAAAAATATTTAAAAACCACTCCATTATTTTATACATTAAGAACACATGAACAAATGTGAGGGCTGCCTTCACCTTAATGCTAATTTAAAATTCAGTTTCATTCAGAAGTGCTCAGGAGCGGTGGGGAACTGCATAATAGTTCTCTTCCTTGTTTTAATGCAAAAAGACTCTGGAGTCACCTGCTCATGAATTCACACATTTATATTAAAAATTATGATCTCCTTTTAGAGCTGCTGGAAATGAAAAATGAAAGAAAGTAACCTGAAAAGGAAATCAGGTGTGGATGGGGTGAAAGTAAAACAAGTAGAAAAGACAGCAGTAGAGGTCCTGAGATGAATGAGTAGCCGAGGAGGGGGACCCAACAGAGAGCAGAGGAAGCTGAGTGCACGGCACAGACAGGCCCTGAACAGGGAGAACGGGGTAACCGAAACCTAAGGCTGGAAACCTGAGGCAGCTCTGGAGCCTGGGGTGAAGAAATGGGGTAATTAGAGTAAAGGACAAATAAAAGGAACATTTAGGCAAATTGAAAAGCCACTCTTTTATATTCAACACTGATTAAGGAACTGTCAAATGTCAGATTCCCATTACTGTTGTACAGTTGAGGATCACACATTTCCTACTCATCTCTTGCTATGTTCCTACAAATTTCCATATTTCTTTGTCCTTAAATTACAAAAAATAGTTAATGAATAAATTTCCTAAATGAAAACAGCCCAAGGTCACTGCAATTAGCAAACCAAACTTCTACTGTAAATGCAACTAAAATTATAACACAGGAGTCAGTAGATGTTTACCACCACCACTAAATTTGAAAGACATTGTCATGTTTGGTAATAAAAGAACTGTATTATTTATTTTACAGAATAAGGACCTAAACAGCGGCTGCAAAATGACAATATAACCTGCAAATAATAGAAATTGAAATATGTTAAACAATTCTGTGCATATTTTAGTTCACTATTGAATATATTGTTTTACATATTGTCTTTTCTGAAACACAATCCAAGGATCATACATATAAAATTAATGCAACCCAATAAGTACATGTATTTATACATTAAATATACTGCAATATAATTATACTCCACAATAGCAAGAGTCTGTGAAAAATAAGGTTGATATCTCCTGCATCAAAATAATTATTAAATACTTTAGGAGACTGAAAAAAATACTTTTTACCCTTATCTACACTACTCCCCTGTGATGATGAATTAATTGTTTAAATTTGTTCATGTGCTAGGTATTATGTTTGGTGTTGAAGCTAAAAACAGAGACAGATATGATCCCTGCTTTCATGAAGCTTCTACTCTATGGAGGGGAACAGAAAAACTAAACTCTTACATCAAAAAACTTACAAATTGTGATAAATGCTTAAAGATGAATTATTTTATCTGTTTAGCTCGTTAAAGATACAATAAGAAATTATAACAGAAAGAACAAATTAATTAATTTTCCTGTACTGGTGATTATTGAACCCAGAGGCACTTTACCACTGATTTACATCCCCTGTCTTTTTTTTTTTTTTTTTTTTTTTTTTTTAAATTTTGAAACAAAGTCTTGCTAAGTTGCCAAGGCTGGCCTCAAACTTGTGAACCTTCTGCCTCAGCCACCCAAGGAGCTGGGATTAAAAGTGTGCACCACCACATTTGGCAAAAGGAAAGAATTTTGACTGAAGCATGAAGGAAGCCTCCAAGAAAAAGACTTAAGATGTAGTAAATGGATAGAAATGAATCAAGTGAAGAGAAAAACTATTACAAGCAGTGGAGATACCAACGGGCATGCCTGAGACAGAAGACAGCTTGTTGACATCAAAAAGCTGACAGAGATTGATGCGGCTGGAGCAGAAAAGAAAAAGGAGGCTGTGAGGAGAGATGAGCGCCAACATGCAAGGGCAAGCAGACTGCAGGGCTCTGTATGACACATGAGGACTCTGGGATTACAGGTGTTTGCACCACCACATGGGGCAGGAATCTGGATTTTTTAAATTTTATTTTAAGAAAGAGAGGGACAGTGGGGGGGGGAGAGGGAGGGAGGGAGGGGGAGGGAGAGGGGGAGAGGGAGAGGGAGAGAGAGAGAGAGAGAGAGAGAGAGAGAATCCATTTTTACTTTTTCATATGGCTTTCATTGCTCTAACACTTGATTGTGATTGTGGTGCTGGGTTTGAACCTGCGTCCCCATGCATGCCAGGCAAGTGCCATGACCAGGGAGCCACCACTCCAGCCCATGAATCTGGATCTTAATTGGAAACAATCAACCTGTTTTAAAAACAGGAGACAAATGATTAGTTTTGTAAAGATTCATTTGGCCTTAATATGGAGAACGGACTAGGGAAGAAAAAGAACGAAAATAGGGAGATTATTTAGGACGTGACTAACAAATAATTGTTTGGTGTTGTTGGGGAAAGAGGAAGAAAAATTTATAGATTTAAATTGTACTGTAATTTGGGAATAAAATTGACATTGTCCAGAAATTCCAGAATCCTCTTAAAAATGATGATGATGCCTTTGTCTTGTTCTTGATTTCAATGGAAATTTCTTAAATATAACATTATTACTGGCTTAAGTCCTTAAATCCTTCCTAATCCTTAGGAAGTATAAAACTTTTGTAATCCTCTATATAAGTACTAAGTACTTTGGTTTGCACTTTGCTTTGGGGTCATATTTTTCTATTTCCCATCAGGCACTTTGCTTTGGATTTTGGTGTATTAAAGTTTCCTCCTTCAGTAATCCACACTTCCTCAAGCTATTACCCTATTGCTTTGATCTCCTTTATAGGACAGTTCTTGAGAAGGTTTTCTGCATTGTCTCTGTACTTTGTCATTTGTACAGCAATTAATTCTTCCACATACTCCAACCTGGTTTCTCCTCTCATTCCATCAAATTTACTTTGCTGAAGTCACCAAGGACACACATGAGAAAGATTTAAATTTACAACAACAAGGGCATAGTTAAATAAAATATTATACATTCATATAGTGTAATATTCAATTCTTGAAAATAATACTTTAAAAGACTTCAATGTACATGAAATTTTATGGTCCTTGATAATTGTTCTTGTGTCTGTCTCTCTCTCTCTCTCTTGCTTTCTCTCCATTTTTTTCTATAAGTACTAATAAGTGATACAAAAATAGAGGGTTAAATGCTTCACATTCAATAATTAATTATTCACTAGTAGTGTAAGGAATCAAGAAAATTACACACAATCTGTAGTGACTAACATTAAGCCTCTGGCTCAGTCATGGGATTGCCATTACCGTTTTACAATTGTCTGCTGCCATGGATAATTGAAAGTTGGCAAGGTTACTCCCATACCAATTTTCACTGGCCACAGATAAATTTTTCTGATTTTTGAAATCATAGTTATTATTCTACTCCATCTGTTCTCTACATTTTTCATGTCAGCTGTCAAATCAAACAAGTAGGTCCCTACTAAAAGTTATAGAAGTTTTACACATGTTATTGGGGTAAAGAAAATAATTATCTAAGAGGCTGTTGTTAATATAGCATATCCTTTACTCCCCTGAGAAGTCAAATGATATTTATGCAATCATTTAATCCTGGAAAATTCACAATCTCATACACACACATATATACATGGACATTTATATTTGTTATAGGGACATACTACAGAAGAATCAAGAGACTGGGGTGTGGGTGATGTGCGGGTATCTATAGTTTAGCATCAAATGCATATCATATTGTTACTTTACATGCTTTTATTATTGTACAACAACTCAACTTCTTAATATATGTATACACACACACACACACACACACACACACACATATATCTGTACATAGATATACGTAAAAGGCTGTTGTTGAGTAAAATTCCACAAGGTGAACCAAAAAGAATTCACAGGAAGTAAGGGGACATGTTGACAGCTGCTTAGATTGATGATGGTAAGGTGCTATATTTATAATAACAGTATTTAACATTCTTACATTCATTTTGAATGAGGCATAATTGCCAAGAAAGCCTTATTGTGAGATCCTAAAAATGCATTTCAACTCTGACCTGCTTTTTCCATTTATCCTATTTCAGTCTTACTTTAATTAAGAAGCCCATATCAAAATAAAAACTTGTCCTTTTAAAATTATTTGACACATTGTGTTTCTGCTACTACTATAATAAAGAATTTCATTTTAATATTCTCCTTTTATATATAAAGTGACTCTCTCATTTCAAATTTGAAAATATGTTTGACATAGTATTTATGTCCTACCATGTAAACACAACTAAGAATTATACTTCAGGACTTAGGAGATGAAGAATATAAAAGTAGGCCAATTATTCCTATATTTCTATTCTAAAGGAGATTTGTTAATTTAAAAACAGACTTTTATATTATTTGTTATAAAATATCTGTTCCCATTTTACATTATATATTTATATAAATATAAATATATATTTATATAATATATATAATATATAAATATATAATATATATTTATATATAATGTATTATATATGTATATTATATATATAATATATTATATGAGGCAAAACTCTTTCTCCAAGAGTTTTCCTAGACTTGTTCTCAAGGTGAAGGTAGGGATGAAAAGAGAGTAAGAAGAAGAATGTGAAGCCTTTTGAGGTCCCTGGCTCAGAACCAGCATGCCTTCTTCACCTACACCATATTCTTTTGGCTAAAGAAATGTATGGATATATTTATATATATAATATATATATTAATATATAATATAATATATAATATTATATATTATATATATAATCTCCACATCTTTTACAATCTGACTATGATTCTTTCAACAATAGATGGGATCTGTTTTCTGGTCTCATGAATCTGGGCTGGGTTTGGGACTTTCTTTAGCCAAAAGAATATGGTGTAGGTGAAGAAGGCATGCTGGTTCTGAGCCAGGGACCTCAAAAGGCTTCACATTCTTCTTCTTACTCTCTTTGGATCCCTACCTTCACCTTGAGAACAAGTCTAGGAAAACTCTTGGAGAAAGAGTTTTGCCTCATCTGCAAGAGAGGCATACTATCTAGCAGAGACTGCCCAGAGCAGCCACTCTCAACCAACCTGCCAGCACAGAAGAAATATCCGAGGAAACTCAGACAAGACCAGCTGAGACCACAGAATCACTGAACTAAGCCCAGCATGAATTTCTAAGCCATAGAATTATAAGCTAAGCAAATAAGTGTTGTTTTAAGTCACTACGTTTTGGGGTAATTTGTTACACACCAATAGCTAACTACTATATTCTTTTTATTTTGTTTACTACTTCAGAAAGAAAATTAGAAAACAGTATTACACAACTTAAAAACCTAAACAATAATTATGTTAAATTATTTTTCTCAAAATTTCAATATTTTATTCTTCATATTTTGGCTGTTGAGGATATTAACACTTATAGAGCACCTTTTATTAACAAGGCACTTATTTAATTATACTATCAGGTAGGATTTCACTTTATTTTATAAAATACATTGATAAAGAAGGAATATGCCAGTGTTCACTCAGTTGGCATAGTAGAGCTGGATTGGGACACAGAACATAGGAATATGTAAATTAATTTAGTCTCCACCAGCTCCACAATAAAATGGCATCTAGGCTCTTTTTGGAGAGACATTCTAGAAACCAGCAGTGTATGTTCCCAATATATTATTTAAAATGTACTTGAGTTTGGTTTCTTCAAGAGATGGTTTTGTCTGGAGTGGTAGCTTATGGTAGAGTTCTTGCCTGGCATGCTTGAGGACCCGGGTTCAAACCCCAGCACCACATATACAATTAAGTATTGGAAAAACAAAAATCAGATGAAAAATTTAAATAAAACCGACTCTCTCTCTCTCTCTTTAGAATGAAAAAAAGAGTGATGTTTACCATGACCATATATAAAAAATTCTTACAAGGATCTTAGATGTTTTAGTCAGCATGGACTTTTCCATTTGAGGAATTAAAATGATCTTGTGTCTTGAAGGACATGATGGATGACCTAAGTGTTGTCTTAGAATGTCTTGATAAGTAGTTTATGTATATCATATGGTCATCTTCATTTAGGCATTTTCACATTCAATTTTAAGTGGCCAAAGATCGAAGCTACCCTTTCAAATTCTCTAGTTCTTTGTGCCATTATACAACAACAATTGAATAGAAATTGACTAGAGTAAAAATATTTTCTAGTATAATATTTCCTGATTTATTTGAAGTCATATTTGATTTTTTGTAACAAATACTATTGATTGATAGACTCAATATTTTGGTTATTTACTGGTAGATGACTCTTTATGGTACCAGTATAATAATAAAGTATTATAACTTTGGTTATGAGCTAAATATAAGATGTAAACCTGTCAGAAATAAGCAAGCATTGAGTGTCCATCATGCTTACTAGCCTAGCGTTTATGCATCAGGATTGTGTGTGACATATCACAGGTGTTTATACGATTTTTTTTTTAAAGAGAAAGGGACAGTGAGAGAGAGAGAGAGAGAGAATATCATTTTTATCTAGTTTTTCATCTGGCCTATATTTCTCCAACACTTCCTTGTGTATGTGGTACTAGGGTTCAAACCTGGGTCTTCGCACATGCCAGGCAAGCACTGCAACTGCTGAACCACCACTCCAGCCCCAGCTGATGTGATTTTAATGGGGAGAATAAAAAGTGACAGAACAAGAATGAGCTCAGTAATGCTGGTTGTACCATCCACCTGACTAGATACCACTGTGAATGATGGAGCGGAATGGGTGAGTGAAGACATTTTTGAGGAAGCCTTTTCCATTTCTCTTATCACATCCTCCAAAGCAGCCTCCAAAGGTAAAAGACTGCACATAAAATTAATGATAATAAAATCTACATTAATAAAATGAATACTGAGCCTAAACATTTTATTTTAGGTTAGCATATGGAAATTTGAATTATATCATCTGAAAATTACCTGATGTTGACTGCTAGTAAATATAAAAGTTTAGATATATGGCTTAATTATAAATAACCCCAGATAGTTTTGGGGTAGTAAAGTATACATGTACTTTATTCTAGGTTATGATATACATTTTAATAATTTGTTTACTTGAAATATATTTTATACAGAGTTTTAAAATATATTTTTAAGTAAATTAAGAATAGGGATCAGTGAAATGTTTCTCCAGTGGATTCTCGAAGGTAAATTGTATGCAACTACTATAAAACAAGAGTAATAGACATTTAAACATAAATTTCTAACAAATATATATTACATGGCATTTTAAGATTTAGCACTCTGGTAACAGCAAGACGGTAAAAATCACAAGTCTCTGGAAATTCACAATGACTAGTCTTTCAACAACCATTTTAAGAAATGAGTTAAAGCAGAAACCATTAGCATTTGTTTTGTGGTTTCTTTATTGTTAGTTTAACACAGAGGGGAAGAAGACATCAATAAACAAGGTAATCATATTAGGTAATGTCCATAAGTCTAAACAAGAGTAAGCCAGATGTGCTGGAGAGGTGGCTCAGTGGTGTAGTGCTTGCTTGGCATGTGCCAGGACCCAGGTTTGATCCCCAGCACCAGATACACAACTCAGTGGAGAAAAAACAAACACCAGATGAAAAAAATAAAATTCTCTCTCTTAAAAAAAAAATAAGCCAGAAACAAACGCTCAACTGTGGACATTCACAGCTACAGAATTTGTCAAATGTTAGATGCTGTCCACATTTGATTGTTTTCACTAACCTTGGAGAGACTTTCAAAAGACCTGATCATTTCAATTCTCCAAATGGAAAAGTCCACATTGAACTGAAACATCTTAGATTTTTGTAAGAATTTGTTACTCTATATGCTCATGGTAAATACCACTCTTGAATGAACCCAAATTAACTACATTTTAGGTAATAAATCAGGAAATATGTGTCATAAATGGCAGTTTCCACTGGATGTTTCTCTCAAATGACATCTAACAACAGAGTCAACTTTAACTGAGAAAATTAGTTCTTTAACTTCAAGTTAGAGCTTGAATGACAAGACAAAAGAATGATCATGTTAAAAGCAAACTGAACTGCACAATTTGAAGCAATTAAAATATTGCATGATATAATGAAGCAGATATTTCCATTTCCTTTTCTATTTTCCTTCTTCTTTTCATAAAGGTAAAACAAGTGATATATCGATTTTCACAAGGACATAAATTAAAAACCTATATTCAGAATTTAGGAAAGGTCACTTCAATGAACCCCTGTGGAATGATGTTTTTTCTAACATGATATTAATTAAGAACTTATTTCATGCATTTACATCTGGTTATGTAGCATAGGTTCTACTAAATCAGTTCTAGGAAGGCTGGTAGTTTGGGAATAACTGTTACCATAAGAATAGGCTGTCCATTTTGTTCATTAGTGGTAGTGGCCCCCTCAACACCTACAATAATACTGAAGGGACCTAAGGAAAACCCCAAAAGACCACTGTTGTAGAAAATAAGAAGCCCCAAAGAACTCAAAAGGAACTTCTCTCCAGTGGAAATCCAGAAAGCCCATAAACATATGAGAAAATGCTCTACATCATTAGCTATAAGGGAAATGCAAATCAAAACTTCAATGAGATACCACCTCACTCCTGTTAGAGTGGCAAAAATGAAGAATACAAACAACAACAGATGCTGGAGGGGCTGTGGGAAAAGAGGAACACTGTTACACTGCTGGTGGGACTGCAAACTGGTTCAGCCACTATGGAAAGCTGTATGGAGAATCCTC